>VXAU01005251.1:404054-452421 GCA_013399695.1 Formicarius rufipectus | reverse complement strand
TAAAAAAAAAAAAAAAAAAAAAAAAAACAAAAAAAAACCAAAAACAACAACAACAACAACAACAAAACACACACAGACAAGAAAAAAAAAAAAAACAAAAAACCAACCACCAAAACAAACCAAAAAACTACTTGTGTTCGTTTCTTCTTTTTCTATTGCTGGGCCACACTGAGGAGAGGCTCTACCTTCGTTGTTCCTTTCCATCAAATATTTATATATCTTTATAAGATACCTCTGATTTCTTTTCCCCAGGCTGAACAGTCCCAGATGTCTTAACATTTCCTCATATTTCAGATGCTTCAGTCTCTTAAGAATTTCTGTGTACTCCATGTACAGTATGTCCATGTGCCTCTTGTATTGAGGAGCACAGAACCTGACTCATGACTCCATATATGTTTTACTGGTGCTGATTAGAAAAAGGATCACTCCCTCCACCTGCTGGGCAACCATCTTCCTGATGCAACTGTACGTGGAATTTTTTGCTACAAGGGCACATTGTTAGTTCCTGCTAAGCTCGTTGTTCATTGGAACTGCCAGATCTTTTTCTGTTTTCCAATTCACTGGTCACTAGACTCTCCTGCAGCATGAAGTTGTCAAATCCTGGATGCAGGATTTGACGTTTCCCTTTGATGAACTTGATGAGCTTCCTGTTATGCCAGGGAAAAATGAAGTAAAATCCCAGGACAATCAAGGCATATTTTACCAATTGCTGAGTCCATTTCCTCACCAAAACATTTTGAAACTACTTAGTGTAATGTTCAATCTTTACATGTTAGTCAAAATGTATTAATCAATATTTACTTTCCTGAAGAGAAAGATGGCATAAACATGGCATAAATCATGGAAACTACCATGATTACTTATGGAATTTTTATTGTTTCTTTTCATAATTAAAATTTACACTAAAATTTATTTGAACGGTGAGTGCCGAAATTAGATGTCATTTTAAATACATTTGTAAAATCACTTATGCAAATATTTATTATGATATTCATCAACATTTATGTTAAAAATTATTTATCTTTTAAACACAGTTATAGTTTGAGCTTTATTTTGTTTTGGTTGTTTTTATTTACAGGTATAGAATTTACTACATCATTATAATTAATAGAGATTCTAAGTTCCAAAGCTTTGCTTACCCATCTCATAGGCAGATAAGATGATCCTCACTATATAAGCATTCTAAGTAATTTATTAGTTTTACTTTCTTGGTACTTATTCTGTAAATAAATAAGGAAAGCTGGCTTTCAGTTCCTTTTGTCCTTTTGCTTTCTGTTCTGCTTTGAGGGGCCTTTACAATATAAAATAATAGAATTTATAAGATACTTCAGTGTTGTATCTAATTCCTTCCTCCATTGTAAGGTAATTTCAAAATACAGATACTTGACAATCCAGATGATTCCTTCAGTACAATATAGTGCTCACAGTCAGCTTTTCATTCACAGCTTGCTGGCAGAATTTATGTGGCAAGCAGGGTTATAATGACTGCGGAACCCTAAAGGCACTTCTGCACTTACAAATATACAAGTAAAAAGGAGTTTACCATAAAGGAGGTGTCTGTAGTTCTGTTTACTGACACCAAATAATAAAAGCATAATCAAACAGTAATCAAGTAACAGTAACAACCTGGCAAGATGATATTTTAGAATGTATATGTAGAAGTAGAATGATGTAGTTTCCTTTTTCAGCTCTTTACAGTGCAATTATATTTATTTATTAAATTTGGCTTTTTTCCATTGCTGGCTCCAACTCCTTGACAGCATAAGACTTCCCAGAAAGCTTGGCCTGTTAACAGAAGACATTGTCAACTGCTTACCAAGCTCAGAGAGCTCATATTTCACTTTATAAGTATGGCACATTTGCTGCAAAAAGCTCTCCAGTAATCTGTCTGCTGAAAATCAAAATGAAAAAAAAAAGTCTAAAAACTAGTGTCTGTTTATAGAGTTGTTATGCGTATTGTGCTAAAAATAGCCATTGCCTTATTTATAGTGATACATTCATCCATGTACACTAATCAAAATGTGTAAACTTAATCTCCTTAGACTGCTATAGATGACCCTGTAATTATTTCCAAAACAAGTCATAATGGTGACTTCATTTCTCCCAGTCTTTTTACTTCTCTCATCCCATTTCATACATAGAAGTGTGACCCTTGGAATATTTTATTTCTTGTTCTTTTCTATGAACATTTAGTATAGAATAAATAAGCTATCTGTATGTAAATTATTATAGTGTATTTTCAAGTAGCTATAGAAGGGACAAACAACAAAGAGAAGCTTGGGAGGCAGGTAGTAGACTTCTTATAAAATATGTATTTGAAAAAAATATATTTCTAGTAAGTAAAGATTAAAGCATAGTAAGCATCACCTCTGAAGAAATACAATAGAAATGAATGCAAACAGCAAAAAACATGTAGGTAGCAAAGAATGTTAACATAGGCTGAAGTGATATTTTTATTAACTTATGTTTCAAGTGAGGCAATTAATTTATTCTAGGACTGATTATTTTAAACATAACAAGCAGACTATATTATAATGATCTTGGTCAGGTACTCTCTGACACTCTGCTCATCTCTGGAATTCAAGGTGCTCATTCAATGTGCGATTAAGTACATGTAATTTAAAAAAAATATGGGGTTTTCAGCCCCTATGCAAATAGCTTAACTTATGGGGACCTATCTATTAACATATGGCATATTCAGTTCTTCCACAATAAAAAATGAAAAATAGTACATAACAAAATTTATTTGCTCTATGCAAATATTCTTACTTTTAGAGACTTCAACAACCGTAGCATGAACAGAATGCATTTTTTATTTTTTGCAGTGCATGGAATAAAAGTATCATCAATTGATATTAAATTATGGTATGCATGCTGATGACTTCGTTTTATTTTATTCATTGACAAGTTCTAAAGGACAAGAATCAGCAGAAGCCCATGTAAGAAAATCTGGAAAAGTGGATCACTGAAATACTGGTCTTAGTTTTCCAGGTGCTACAAAACATTTGCCAAAACTGTAATAATTTTGTTCTTAACTGTCACACAAAATTGTGCTTGAGTTTAAATGAATAGAAGAAAAAATATGCAGTTCAGTTTTCCCTACTCAATCAGTAAAGTGTCTTATGTCTTTGTGATATGGAATAGAAGAGGCAGACATATATCACATCTTAGCTCCCATGAATTTTAAATATGCATTCTAAATATGACTTGAAATAGCCCGATGATATGTGCTTAGTATGAAAACCAGGAATTGATTCAATTTCTAATTTTTAAATTGTATCCTAAAGGACTCAACCTCCTTCAGCTACAAATGGATCTGTAGCACCTTCTTTTAACTGTTCAGAAGTGACAGAACCAGAGACAATAGGCACAAACTGAAACACAGGACATTTCCTCTGAATGTAAGGAAAAACTTTTTTACTATGAGGGTGACTGAACACAGTCAAAATTTGCCCATAAAGGTTGTGAAACCTTCCTCCTTGGAAATATTCAAAAGAAGCCTGGAGATGCTACTGAGTAACCTGCTCCTGGTGTCCCTGCTTGAGCAGATATGTTGGACCA
Source organism: Formicarius rufipectus (assembly GCA_013399695.1). Taxonomy (NCBI): domain Eukaryota; kingdom Metazoa; phylum Chordata; class Aves; order Passeriformes; family Formicariidae; genus Formicarius; species Formicarius rufipectus. The sequence goes on along the minus strand of VXAU01005251.1, from coordinate 448,860 downwards.
GATGACCTCCAGAGGGGCTTTCCAACACCATTTTGTATTTTTGTGATTCTGTGATTCTCTAAACTCAGGAGAGTCACAGGAATAAACTTAGTCTTCCTAGTTACCAAAATGAACACTGTGATCTGGATACTTTAATTCTACAAAAATTGAAAACTTTACATGGTTTGCAGTCATAAGAGTGTTTCTGCATCTGAATGCATGTGCAAATTACTATAGGACATGCTATAGTATGAAATTACCATGAATTAACTGTTCTGCGCTAATTGCCCATGCTATTTAATGATCAATTTCAGACACCTTATTATATTTCATTGAGCAATCTAGCTTGAATTTATTTTAGGCTTAGCTTAGGTATACAGGTATTTAGAGCAAAGGAGATGAAATGAATTAACTTGTTAGACTTGACAACTACATTTCTTGTGAGTCCTAAAAGGACTTTATGAAAGACAATGTCAGGAACATGTATTATAAATTTATTCAGACAAAGCTGGCTAAGATTGTTTGCAATGCATTTTGTAATATATATAGACTTACATTTTTTATTCTATAAATGCATATAGACTCCAGGAGAACATTAAAATAAGACACAATCCCAATGAAGAGTTAGATAATTTGAAGATAAAAGCTAAAGCCCACAGAGGCACACAGGTGCCTGCGGGCATGACTACACATGAGCACAGAGTCAGCTGGCCAAAAGCACAAGTAGTTTTGGTATTGAGGTTATGTTTGCATATTTGCACAGCAATATGCCAAAATTCATCTGTCCTTTGAGCAGAGAGCACAGAAGTAAAACTTGGCAATGCTGGAAAATCTTATGCATACATTTTTCTAAAGCCATTTGGACCTGCTATATTAGGATATGTCACAGGATGAGAAATATCAAAATAAAGGAAATTTACTGTTTCAGAAGTATTTGTGCTGTATCAGCATAATTGAAAAATTAGAAGGAATTCCAGAGCAGATTATTAAATTTAGAATATTATTCTCATGCGTGAGAAAAAAACAGTAGAGGAAACTAGGTGAAAGGTTTTTTTAGCAAAACTTGATAGAATTTCTGGAAGATAGTATGTCTGCAGTAAATATTTTTTAAAATATCATTGACTTGAGCAAGTTGTCAGATAAATGTGGCCAAATATGACCTCTTTATGAAAGTGAAACTGGACATAACTTCAAAAATTCTATGAGAGAGTTTTAGAAAATATATTGTAGGATATTTTATACATCAACTTTCAAAAATGTTCAAACTGCAGACTCTCCTCCTTGATTTTATTTACATTTGGTTTAATTTCTCATAAGAATGGAAAAGTACAAATGGAAAACTAGAAAAAGATTATTTCCCCTCATGTTAATCCTGCTTTCATATTTTAAGTTCCTTTTTATTGCTATTTCAGAACATTTAATCAAAACATTCGTGTGACTATGCTAAACTTATATTTTGGAGAAAATTTATTTTTCCTATTAATCAAATTAACTAAAAAAAAAAAAAGAATAAGCCAGAAATCTGTATCAATGTGTCCTGCATAAAGCAGAACTGTACATAATAGACAACTTTCCTGTTTATCAGATGCTTATAAGAATACATTAGTGCTTAAAAAATACTACTTTTTAATTCCAAGAATTAGAAGGTTCATGCTAAGGGAGTTTTAAATTTGTTGGTTTGTGGGTTTTTTGTTTGTTTTTTGTTTGTTTGTTTGGTTTTTAACAGCATACAAATTTCATTGTTTTGTTAGCTTAGTGTTAAGGGAAGCTGCATAAAATGAACACAAGAAAATACAGCTGAAAATGGATGCTAGTACTGGTTATTTACTGGAATAAATTTTCAGAAAATTGCCTACTTCATCCAAATCATATGAGTGCTGTTTGTCCATCACTGAAATACTTAACACTGGCCCCATTGGCTGAATATTGTCCTGTTGGAGGTAGTGAGACTGATTTACAACATGAGGAGATATCAAAGGAGGACTTTGAATGATGGAAGGCCATCTATTTACACTACGAATGAAGATGATTAGTGAATAAGCAGGAATGATAAAAAAGATAGGATTGTTATTATTGAACTGTTATTAAGAAGTTTTATTTAGGGTTTTTAAATAAGCTTTTCTGTATTTTCATAGTTCTATAGAGTTGTATTGAAGTGTTCTGATTGGTTGTTATTTGGTGCACTGCGCCTATTCCTTATTTGTTCATGTTCTACCCCTTCATTCCCTACATGTTCATGTCTCCACCTATATTCTCCCTAGTTGGCTTGTCCACACCTACCCTTTTCCTTGTTTGTAAAGTTCCACCCCTTTTCTCTGGTTGGTTCTATGGGCCCTATATAAAAGAGAGTGCTGGGGACTCATTAAAGGCTCACCTACCTTGACCTCAGGTGTTTCCAGACTCTTCTCGCCGAACCCCTCCACTATCCTTGAGATACCGGACCCTCTCTGTATAGAGCACAACATCATGCTCTATATTGTCCTAGTTGGGCTTTTCAGGGCTCAGGTCAACTGTGTTCATTTATGGGACACTTTTTTATTTATTTATACATAAGATTTTGAATCAGTTCCAAGGCCTGCCCTCTAAACCAATGTAGGACTACTACAGGACCTAATGTAAATAATACAAGAGTCTCTGAGATTCCAATGGTGGTTGTAATGAAATTAAAATTAATAGAATTTTAATTTTCAAAGGGAACAAAATTAAACATCTCAATTACAAGGGACTTTGGTCAAACTTGATACTTACCTTTATGGAATTGGTCAAACTTTTGATACTTACCTTTATGGAACTTTTCAAGCATTTCCAAGTTTATTCTCATGGTTTGATTCCAGCCTTATATATTGATTTAAAAGACTACACTCATGCCCTGACATAGAAATCCCATAGGTTTCAGGACATATGTTCACATAAGTATCTGCAAAAGCAAAGGTCAAATAAAAGCCCCTCAATTTATTAGATGATAATAAAGATTTAGTTTGAATTGGTAGTGTGATACACAGTACATGAAATCAGTTTATTTTTATTTTGAGAAATAAATATAACTTCTCTTATCTGTTAATATCTTTTCTTCACATTTATCTGAATATAAGACCTGATCTTCATCTGTTTCATTCTCTTGCATACTTTTTAAAAAGCACAAAAAAATGCTGCCTTGCCTAAATTCACCTTGCTATTTAAAACCATGTAAATTATAGAGTTGTCACTAGAGTCTTTTAGTCCAAATGCTCTTCTTCACTGAGTAGCTTCAAGCAAATAGATTATTTTTTCAGCTAAATATTGAAGAACTTTTAAACAAAATTAATATATGCAACTGAACATCCTAAGAAATGACCTTTTTAGTTTTCTGATTTTAAGTTGATTTATTTAAATTTCTTTTTGTTATTCTGTGTCAATATTATGAAGTTTAGATAGGAATACTGTAACTTCATTCAATGCAGAAATTGTCCAGCTAAAAAGGAATTACTTATTTCATTTTATCTAAGAGAAGTTAAGTTTAGGAAAGCTAGCCTTGTGGAATTTTCCCTTCTTTTTGTTTTCTTTTCTTGTAAGGAAAATCATGTTATTTTCATGTCTGAAGGCACGTAGAGTTAGGGAAAGCTGGATAGCATTTAAACCACTTTATCAGACAAAGGTGGCAGCTTCTTAGCATACTTTATAGACTTGATTCTTACAAATTAATTTTTTTTCAAAATTGTGACATTAAGGTGGTGAAAGCAAAAGCTTTTCATTGAGTTGTACTACAGTGATTCCAGCATGCAAAAATGAGAGTATCTTGAACATTTTTACAAAGGTTACTTGTGAAGCTCTTATGGTGTAAAAAGAATCACTAAATAGCAAGTCTCAGGCTAGGTACAGGAATACCACTTCTGCTAGTGAGTACTACTGACTCTCCTACTGAGAACTCCTTAATTTAGTTTTCATTATTATTATTACTTTGTGTCACTTTTTTTTTTTTTTTTTTAACAGGACTTTGACATTCTGACAGGACTTCAAATTAAGATGTATTATTTGCTTGAAATGACACTGAGAAGGCAGAATTTCTGGTAAATAAAATGTTTTCACAGGATCTTATTATATCATCACTGAAGAATCACCCATGTGCACTTGGAAGTATATATCATCAGGCATTATACCTGCCTATGCTGGAGATTTTTAGAGTAGGCAACCAGGTTTTAAGCATGCTCATAAGACTGAAAATACTACACCATTAAAGGTGAAAGTTCTGCTCTCAGTGATCCCTTGTGTGGATCTTAGATATATGTTCTTATATTCTAGCTGTCTATGCATTGGAGAGCTTTATTAACCAAAATTTGGACATCATACTTCAAAACCTTCAATCCTTTTATACAGCAAGAGACTCTTTTTATACAGTGAGACAGAAAAACAAGAAGAGTGACAGAATAAAAGGAAAGAATTACAGAGACTTAGCTTCATAGAAGAATAGCACAGAAAATGGCTTTGTTCTGAATTTTCATCAAGCACAATTAATCTATGAAACCCATAGTTAATCTGCAAGGAGGCAAGAGGACCAGTGTAACTAAGTCATGCACTGGATTACTCTCACAAATTATATTCAGTCTAATAGCAAGGAACAAATAAATTTTTTCTTGCTCACATGAAAAGACAAAAAGTCTTGTTGAAAGAAGAGGATATCTGAAACATGGATCAAAACCTATTTCAGATATCATCAAGGGAAGGAACATTTTGTTGTGCTATTTAATTCAAAAAATGTGAAAAAAGTTTATATGTTTGCGGTTTTTTTCTGATTAACTGTACCAGTAAATTGTATTTGAAGATAAGCAAATGCAGCTAGTACTGAACGTATTGAAGGCTTGTCTAAGACATTGAATGCAAACTAATTTATTATTGTCTTCCTGTGACAACTGAAGTCTTCAGAGTGAAGAGAAGGAAGAAGAATATTTGGCTACTTTACCTTTAGAATGGCTGCTATGTTATATTTCACGTTCTTTTGCCGTCACAATTCATGCTCTCAAAGTTCATGACACACTTGCATATCACAACTGTGAAAGAATAAGCTGTAAAAATGTTTCCATCCAAGGTACTAGTATGATGACTATGACGTCCTCATCTACTTGTATATTACTCTGTTGTGATGAAACAACCATCCTAACTCACTCTTTCAGTGGTTATTCTGTGATATGACAACATTCCAAATGATTCTCTGTCTTTTGACTATGTACAAAGACTCTTCACACTTCAATTTTAAAAATGAAAAAGAAAAACAAAACTAACCCAAAACAAGCAAACAACAACAAAAAACCCAAACCACTGCTCTGAATCTGTTGTCTGATTTTTCTATAGACTCTCTATTATCTGGAAACAGTAGATATTAAATACTGCATTAGATGGTGTTGAGGTTTACACAGAAAAATGTCTGGTGTCTTTGAATCAATGTACTGATTTTACTTACTTGAAATTAAGTTATATCAGGGAGAATTTTTCATGATCTATTGTTAGGAAGTTAAATAAATCACACATTCTAGTTTCTGTAACCCAGAAAATTGCATCTCATATCTGATTTTCTGACATGGTGATGGAGACAACAAATTGAAAACTTTTTTGGCTGGGCATATGGTAATCTAGCAAACTGTTGAATGTGATAAACATCTATCTCATTTTCTGTTATTGCTCACAAGGGTCTAAAGATCTTACTAGTTTCTACACATTTAGTTATCTACTTGAATTTTGAAGCCAAGGTTAAAAAAAAAATAAATAAAAATTGGCTGACTAGTTTTTGCATTTCTATTTGGTGTATATGATTTTTTTTCTACAATTCCATACAAGTATTCAACATTTTCAAGGATTACTCTTATGTATCAGAATTAAAACCAAATAGCCTGTAGGTGAAACAGTCACAAAGAGGTGAGGTTAACATATAGGCTCAGGTTTTGCTCTGGTTCTTATTCAGCCTTTCGAGGACAATTTATTTTCCATTTGCCTGTCTGCTGCTTCCTTTCCAAAATATTCACTGGACAAGGAATATGTGCCCAAGATTTAAATGCTATGTGGGCCATACAGACAATCACAGACTCAGTAAATATATCACTATTTCTACAATATGGAACTTCTGTCAAAGAGAAAGCCAAAGATTTTGTCAGAGATTGTCCCTTTTTACAGAAGAAATCATATTATCTAGATTACATTAGCAGGGGATTCCTCTAATCAGTAAGTAATTTTTATGTATTTAGACAATGAACAGAAACATGACTGGCCAAGACAGTTAATTAAATGCAACATTGCTTACTTAACATTAATTTTCAGTGCTGATGAAGTATATGTAATGGGACTACCTCCAATGGCAAATTAAGGCTCCATTTCTTCTGATTTTTATATCACAGCTCTAGTAAGATGGCCTACATGCCCAGAAGCTGAGATCATGAATCTGAGTTGAAAATTGCCACAGATTTAAGATAATAAGTGATCAGGATTTTGGCACCTATGGCTATGTGAAGGTTAATTGGTCACATAATTTCTATTTAGATATTTAGATACCCATTAAAATTCACCTGTTATAAATGTGTCAAGGCATTTTTCTGTTTGAACTGCTTGTGGGTATCAAAACTGAATAGTAGTTTAAACATTATGATCCCATTTCAGTAAGAATTAACCACCTAATTTTCTTGGTGAACATGTTTTGACAAAATGTTTCACAATTAAACTCAGTTCTATTGCAATAAAATGCTTTAAAGTTACCCAGAGAATATAAGAACATTTCCATGAAACAATTGATAGAAAGTCTTATTCAAAAGTCTAAAATTTTCACAAGGTCTAATGAAAAGAATATGATATATAAAGACACTATGGATCAGATATAATTCAATAAGCTGAATGTGACCTTTGTTGACCATTTGATAGTCCCAGTGTCTTGACACTATTGTATATTTTCCAAATTACTACATTAATTTTTAATTATCACAGCTGAAATGTCTACTGAGTTCTGGTTTGATAAAAAATGTATTTAAGTTTGATGTATTCAAAACCTACTGAAAGTTGTTAAATAATAAACTCACGTCTACCTTGATAGTACACTTGTAAATGTGTGATGGATTCCAAAGCAGTTTTGATCCTCATCTCCCCCCAAAAAGAACAAAAAGTTCTAGTCAGAAGGGAAGGAGAAAAAACTCAATGTCATCATACTCATCCAGCTGGATAAAGGCTAGGAAAAGATTAATAGTTACAGTAAAAATTAAAATGTGAATATAATAATGTAATTTTATACTACTTTCATTGTAATTGAAAAGGTGTAATGGAAGAGATGGATGTGGTTGGAAATGTGCATGTAATAAAGTACCTCAAATTGTGAACACATGGGTAATTAAAGGGAAACTAATCTCATCCAAAATAGTACTGGGCATTTGCTAATCAAATGATAATGTTAATCTTGCTATCCCAGAAAGTAATTTTCTATTCCAGTTTTATAATGCATCATGTTATGTTTGTTGCCATGGACTTTAATTGGGAAATGCATAATTCACATGATTGCATTTTATGTTATTAAAATTATATTTAGATTTTGTACTTAGATCTCCTAGAAAAATGTCATTTTTTTTCCTATTGTATTATTTACTTGTTGTATTCACTGCTTACCATTGTATATTTTCTAAAACCTCTGTTCAATTTACATAGCAACATATGTAAACTTTTCCGATGGTTCATTATTGTAAAACCAGTTTCACTTCTTGTGAATAATGATTTTTACATATATAGTAAAAAGGGAAGAATAAGATGCCACAAAGTATTTACTTTTCTTAGAGTTCAGTTTTCTTTTTCACTTGGGCAATCCCCAGTGCCAGATCTTTCAACAGAAAAGTAATGATAACTGGAGTGGGTCTAGGAAGATGATATATTCCTTCATTTACAAATGAAATCATCAATAAGTCTAGTATGCATCACTCATAATAAGAAGATGTCAAAACTTTACATTCAGACTGCAAAGCCTGGTGTAAAGACTCCTTGAGTATTGCTTTCCCAATAAATGTATTAAAAAAATAGGAAGGAGTTCTACTGAAGAAAGAGAAGCAAGAACTACTGATTTAATCTTCATAATCTTCATAACTTAGTTTAAGAAGTCCATCTTGATTTGCTTTGTTATAAATAAGCTCAAGTGATGATTTTTTTTCCTTTGAATACAAACTACCAAAACAAGTACTGCAACATACATTCTATCCAATATGTACTTTGAAATCAGAAAAAATCTCCTAAAAACTCCTAAACAACAACTTCAGTTTAATTTTCCAGCCTTATTTCAAATCATACTATAAAGTTCAGACAACAAATTATGGAGTTATAGTGAAATAACTTGATGGAAATATTTTTATACAGTTCTCTCCAGCTATTTCTAAATTCATCAATGCTTAATCCACCTGTCAGTGGAACTATATGCCTTGCCAAGTGTTGCAGTATTTCACATTAAAATTCTCTTTCATTTTCCAGGATGCTGAAAGATATGTAAATTAAACAGCTTTTCTCCTTTAGTTGTCTTAGTGGTGATTCCATATAACTTCAAGTCATAACAATTTTTACTGAGCATAAAGTGAAGGAAAGTAGTAAAATTGGTAGTCACAGAGATGAAAATAAAATCCTATCAAATAGGATTTTACCTAGTAATATCTAGGTAAGATTCAAGTTAGGAAGTTAAATAATGTCCATTGAATTTCTTTTTTCATATTCCCATGAAGTAAAATTCTATTATTGTAAACTGGTTATATTTTTAATTTTCCTTTAATCAAAGCCATTTTCACACAGTAATTTTACTCGTCTGACATTGATCAAAAGTTGCAAATACAAATAATAATGGTTCTTATTAATAGGTAGGCTGATGGATTTTCTTGATAAATGTTTCAGGAGATAAGTCAATCCATAACATTATTGATAGAATATGAACTAAAAAGTGTCTATTTTTCACTTTGCTGAATGCACAAGAACCTGATATTCTGCCAATAGGAACTGCACATCCAGCAAGAAACAAATTATATTCATGTGGACTCTTGCTGTGATGACTTCAGATCTCACAGGCTAAGTAGCATGTCAGGCCAAATCTGAATCTGTATAGGAAAATGAAAGAAGAAGAGTCAAACAGCTTCAGGTACACATGTTAGAAGTTCAGCAACAGAATTTTTTCCCTCCAGCAAGCTGTGAAAGTGGATCCTGTTCAAGGGGTCACTCTACAGCTAGAATGAGTGTGCTCCAAAGTATTGATATAATGGTCATATAAAAGTGCATTGAAGTTTTAAAGGAAAACAGTTGTTTTTACTTATAATATACAGACAAACTCCTCATCCAGGAAATTCTTACACACTATTGACTTGTCTTCTGAGAACAGCCACATTCAAAGAGAGCATTAAAAAAATTTTAAAAATTCTGTATCACAGAATCATTCATTGGTCACTTATCCCAGCATTCCATTCACCACAAAGTCAACACTGAAATGATGGGATTAGTCCAACTCTGTTTTTAAAGTCATTAAGCATGAAGACTGTGAACTCTACCTGAATGACCTGTTCCAATGTTTAGTTATACTTGAAATGAAGAAATTTCTCTTTGTATCTTCTTTAACCATAACCTGACAATTTATAACTAGTTGCTGTGATTTAACTCCAACCAGCAACAAAGCACCACACAGATGGTCCATCACTCCCCCACTCGTGGGATCAGGGAGAGAATCAGAAGGGCAAAAGATAAAAAACTCACAAGTGTAGATAAAGGCAGTTTAATAGAGAAATCAAAAGCAGTGAATACAAACAAAGGAAAACAAGGAATTAATTCACTGCTTCACATGGCAGGCAGATGTTCAACCATCTCCAGTAGAGCTGCTGAACAACTCAAATTTCCTCAGATTCTCCTTACAGACTTCAACCCTGACTATTCTGGAGGCCCTTTGCTGAAGTTACTGCACTCTGTCAATTCTTTTCTTACCTTGCAAAGCCAAAAACTAGATGTTATATTCTACATGCAATTTAATAACTACCAATTAAAGGGGAATAATCACTTTTCAAAGTCTGCTAGCTGCACTCTTGTTAATATTGTCTCTATGCTTTTAACCTTCAGTGCTCATTCTTACAGACTGAATTCCTGCAGTACTGTACCAAAACACAAAAAGTAATGGTTTTTATCTGGAATATAGTATGTAGGATCTTTGTAATGGGAAAGTTAATTTTATATGCATGTATATTTTTACAACATTTCCTCCCAATCTCAAGGAGAAGGGCATCCATCTGTTTAGTCCATGGTCACGACATCACAGCTTTTTGTTTTGAGCTGTGGTTCACTATTTACATATGCTTATTTCTCTGATTGGTAACCATTAGAAGTTAAGAACTGGCTACTGGCCTTCTACATTCTCACCAATTTGGCCAGCTCTGTCCAGGAGCTTCTTATCACACATTCTCATCACCTGGACTACATGGTTAATGTAAAAAAGAGTTGAACTGGAAAAAATTGACTCAGTAGTCTTCATAGCATACAAGACTGCAGTGAGTAGCTGAATTAAAAAAAAAAAAGTATAGTTTAATAAGGAATTTACAAAAAAAAAAAAAAAAAAGTTTTCCAAGGTTTTACAGGAACAAGAGGATAAAATCAGACTGTAGTCCCAGAGAATACTGAAGTCAGAACAAAAGATGAACTGGAATCAGAAGAATAAGAATGAGGGAAGACCAGAGCAGTGGGAGGGAAACTGATTCCTCCTTCTCACAGTAGTGTCAATCTCAGAGGTTAACTTTCCTGTTTCATGTAATTTCCTCATAAAAATAGGGTAAGAATGTGAATTGAACTTATAGAGGAAATCCAAGGAACAAATTTCTCATCACATTTTTCTGTTCATCCTTTCAATTAATGTCAAGTAAACTGGATGATATGCAGAAAGACACAATCTCTCATGATGCAAGATGCACACCCAGATAGAAAAAAATTTCCATCTTCTTTTGCCAAAGAGCCCTTGAGCTCATCACCTTAGCCTTCAGGACTGTGATCAAGAACTACAACCATGAGCACTATTGGCACACTGAGTTGGGGCAATTGTTCAGGAGATGACTGTTAAGAAGGGACTGTTTTGTGTGTGTAGTGGTAGGGATTGATAATGTATAAAAACTAGTCATTAGCATGAGCAGCGAATTAAATGTTATGTTTTAAAGTTGGAAGGTGGCTTGATTTGTCAGTCTTCTAAACATTGAGCAGCCCATGATACCCAGGCACACATGAAGACATGTATATTCTGTTGCAACTCACTTTTCATCCCCTGATTTCAGTGTTTAGTGAATGAGATTAATGTACAAAAATTAGAAAGGCTTTCAATATTACTTCAGAATATTCAAAAGGTTCTACTACTTTAGAATGTATGTAAGCCAATTTAAGTGATGCCTTCAGAATATTCAGAAGGTTAGCAGTTCTACTGCTTTAGAAGGTAGATAGGCCAATTTAAACTATGATGACAGTAACTAGTGATAATCAAAGCACAAAATCTCCCTTTATAGAGTCAGGCAGGAGTTAGGCAGTTCTACATCATTCTTTCTGAATCTCTGACCCCAACTTGGAGTACAAAACCTGTTCCTTCAGAGTCTGTTAATCTGAGTTTTGACTGGGAAGAAAAGAACCACAAGAACTGGAAACTACAAAAAGACTGAAAACTACAAGAGTCTTTCTTGCTCCCTCCAGAAGCTAAAAATGCTGCTTTTGCAGCTGTTGCAGTTTCTACCTTTCTGGGAGCCATGAAGTGATCCTGAGACTCCAGATGGACCTCCTATCAGTAATTATAGAACAAAGTACTACAAGTGCCAAGACAAGTATGTTAATTTGATTTTGCAAAATGCTTTTACTAGTCCTGCTAGCTTCATCCTACAGTTTCATCTGTAGTTCCATTGACTATGCTTGACAAAATATTTTTTTCCCCATCCCAAAGGAATCACAGACAAAATCTAAACAGTTTTACAAAGATTGTGAAGTTACTGAAGGGAGAAAAGAAACAGGGAGGTATTGGTGGAGAAGATGTNCAACCAAAAAAACCACAAAAAACATGGAATTGTGAACTGAATGGTGTGGAAGAGTAATACAACAGCAAATATATTTCTAATACCATTGACATAATTGTGTTTCTAAAGGAAATAAGAAAAAATTGCAAACAGAAAGACACCGCCTTTTTGTCTAAATTCACTAGTTAAGATCTAATCTAAGTTACACTGCAAATTCACATGAGTTTTGGAAGTAAACTGAGATTTTTTACAAACTCCTATCACCTCCACACATACAAAAAGAAAAAAAAGGAATTGTTGTAATTGTTTTAGAACCAATTGCTTAATTGGAATTACTAGACATAGCATATGTTTCCTGAAATTCTCTTATTCAGTGAACATAACAAAAAACAATGCAACTTTTTGGGTCATTAAGACAATGTAATCAAGACAATAATGAAGTACAGAATTAGTAAAAACTGTTCCTTTGACTCTGCAATACATACACTGCTGTTGAGATGTTAAATTTGAAGTTATGATTATGAAAAAAGGTAAAAAATTAAAATGCAATCATTTTATAGAACAGTATTTTTTTTTAGTATGCTTATTTTTCTCTAAATATAGCTTTAAAATATTATGGATTATTTCAACTTCACAGACAGTGTGGGCAGAAATAGACAGTGGAAAAAAGAATACACATAATCAGCTTTAACACTTAGGGCCATATTTGTTGATAGGTGGGAGGTCAGCTGCTATTTAGGTGTTATAGAGAACTCCTCTTGAAATCTTGCTGTAAATTTATTACCCTAATTCAAACCACAAATGTGTTATTGTGAATTTCCAGCAAACTGGTGATGTGAAAACTGTGTTATTTGATATAACATTGTACTGAGTCTGGCAGGGTTGAAGTTAACTTCCCTCGCAGAAGTCTTAATGGTGCTAAAGAGAAGAGATGCCCTGTGTCCAAAGCAGTGATGATAACGCAAGGGTGTTTTCAGTACTGCTGAGTGGTGATTACACAGCATCAAGGCCCTTTCTGCCTCTCATACCACCTCTCCAGCCAGAAGGCTGTCCTTGCACAAGAAGCTGGGAGAGACACAGCTGGGACAGCTGGCCTCGTCTGGCCAAAGAGATTCCATCTATATTATCTGATGAAATAGTACATCCTCTGGAGGCAGTTACGCTGTTAAACAACTTGTTCTCTGTCTTATTTATAATGTACTGTAAAATAATAAAGGACCGGGATAATATGGTATAGAGATCTGGAGGAAAGAAGTATGTGTCTACATCCAGAAAGATCCTTCTCTTTCTCTGAATTTGGCTCATAAGGAGGAAAACACCACTTCATTTGTTTAAAGCAGCCAAACAATATCCCCCAATCCAAACCAGTGAGGATGAGCAATAGATAAACCAGGTGTACTGTACTAGTGAAAAATCCTCTACCCAAGTACTGTATACTAAAGTATTTAGGTAGACTATAAAGAAAACAAAAACAAAACTCTACTTTATACATATTCCAAACAAATCTTTTTTTATAATCTAAAATTTCTGTCTGTTTTTTAAGGCAAGGGAAAATGAATGGTATTAGTTAAATAGATGACAAAATTTTATTACTATACATCATGATATGTCAACTAAAACAAAAAGTAAGATCATTACAGCAATTTGTATCATATCAGTCTTTTTTGTCAGGCTGCTAGGTCTGTAAAATCATGATGACTTATCTTCATTTCATATAAGCATCATCTTGATTGAGTACTTTACAAATATAGTGACATCACTGGTGAAAGCAGATGTAGATTTAGTGTTTCAATATCTTACATTTAAAAGCCCTAGCCAGTGAAATCCTTCTTAAATATTCAATGTGGCAACAAAGTTAATGAATTATAGGTACTTGGGGAATGAACTATTTTTGTCAAGAGATAAAAGATAGTTATATTCTATAGTTTTGAGTTGAAAAGTAAAAGGAAAGATGAATTAAGCATTTATCATGGACTTTTCCTCAAACAAATATACCCATATTCCTGCTTAAAAAGGAAAAAAAAAATAAATCACATATGAGGTGCCAGGAGAGCTTTCATCTTGGAAAGAACTGGAATTAAGAATGACATTCCAGGGTTGGGTAGGTAAAGCACTGAAGTTCTTCTCAGTCTGAAAATGTCTTTGCAGAGGTGAGGTCAGGTCACTGGGAAGTCAAAGGTTTTTTTCCAGAAATCAAATGGAAAAAGAATTTATACAGCAGTAATTTAAACATATGGTTACTGATCACCAAGTATATTATCAATAGTTCATCCTCATCTCTCCTTTACTCAGATTTTGTTATGATCTGAAACATGAAATTGTGGATGAGTAGCCAGTCTTGCTTAACATCTTTATCAAGAATCTGGATGAGGGGATCAAGTGCATCCTCGGTTATTTTTTCTTACCGAGTTGGGTGGGAATTTTGATCTGCTGGAAAGTAGGAGGGCTCTGCAGAGGGACCTGGACAGGCTGAATAGATGGGCAGTATGAGGTTCTATAAAGCCAAGTACCAGGTCCTGCACCAGGGTCTCGCAAACACTACAAGCTTGGGGCAGAGTGGCTGGAAAGTTTCTTGTTAAAAAAAGCCTTGGGGATGCTGGTCAACAGCTGGGACAACATGAGACAGCAGCATGCCTGGGTGGCCAAGGCCAATTGCACTCTGGAATATATCAGAAATACTGTGGCCAGCAGGACTAGGGAGGCAATTGTCCCCCTATACTCAACATTGGTGAGGCCATGCCCTGAATCCTGTGTTCAGTTTTGGGCCCCTCACTACAGAAAAGACATTGAGGTGCTTGGGCCAGTCCAGAGAAAGAAAATGGAGCTGGGGAAGGGCCTGGAGCACAAGCTTTTTGAGGAGCAGATGAGAGAGCTTGGGTTGTTTAGCCTGGAGAAACAGAAGCTCAGTGGGACTTACCTCTCTCTACAACTATCTGAAAGGAGGTTGTGGCCAGGTGGAAAGGGATCTCAGTAAACGGTTAAGAGAAACTTTTATATGTGCATTTTGTGAACTCCCTTTTCAACTGTTACTAAGGTTGAACGAGTAACTATTTATCAAATACTTTTCAACACGTAAGAAACCCCAGTTTTAGCTCAAATAGCATAAATTTACAGCTGTGTATATGCCATTGTAATCACTACACACTAAAAGTGTTATTTGCTTAGAATGGATGAGGAAATGTAGCTATGAATGAAAAAGTCTATGCTTATTGATCTGATATTATCTTTCCCCCCTCAAGCATCCTAAGTCATGTAGTTTCATTTGTACTAAAAGTTGAAATTTATTAGAGTGTTTGCTTTAATCCACTGAGACAAAAATGAATGTGATCTTTTATTTTGATTTTATGTGCAAAATGACTGCAGACTATAAGGATCTTGACCACCTATCTAATCATCTAGGTTCAACCCACCATAGCCAGTGTTCACTGGCATCCTTAAAATAACATATCAAACAATCCTCAAATACCTCATAGATGCATGATTTTCTGTCTGTAATACCAGCTAAGCATGGATGTTTCTCTTACTTGTTCCACAAAGGCAAGTGTAGGATACTGCACCTGGGGAGGAATAACCCCATGTACCAGTACATGCTGGGGGCTCACCTGCTAGAGAGCAGATCTGTGGAGAAGAACCTGGGAGTCCTGGTGGATGACAATGTGACTATGGACTGGCAGTGTGCCCTTGCAGCCAGGATGGCCAATGGTATCCTGGAGTGTGTTAGGAAGAATGTGGCCAGGAGATCAAGAGAGGTGATCCTCCACTCTACTCTGCCCTAGTGAGTCCATACCTGGAACATAGCGTTCATTTCTGAACTCCACAGTCCAAGAAAGACAAGGACATACTGGAGAGGTCCCTTCCACCCGTAAGTATTATGTAAGTGTGTGATTCTCTGATGCTGTGATTCCATTTCCACATAGCTGAGCTACATATGTGAGTTGCAATTAAAGCCTTAGAATTCTTTCGTGGTGGTCTCAAGTACAATCAGGCACTCTGCACATATTGCTCCTGTACATGTTTTATCCACTTAGCACAATTGCAACTTAATAAAACAATACTTTATCAGTGGCACATCTGAGATGAAGATGCAGAAGACTTAATCCTGTGTGCAGTTCTACTTCCTTATCACTATGGATTTAGAAGACTGTATGAGCTTTGATATTGTAGGGAAAGAAGAAATCCAGGGAATAGAGTAAATCCTTTTTTCTGGTTTGCTGTTGGAATACAGAGAGCATATTATTTCCAATGAAACTTAGTGCATCATGTAGATGCTTTCAAAATAATCCTGCCAGTAGTGGAATATTTCTATAAATATACTTGAAAAGTGTGACCGTAACTTAATACAAATATTCTCTTTGGTGAAAATAATAGGGAGTATCTAAATTTCTTTTAATATATCCAGAGAACTTATCTTTCTGGTGAATCATAAAAGAAACTGAAGAAATCGATTGTCTTCATAAATTAAGTTACATAATATATATTAATGATTTTCATCAGAAATTTTCCAGTACAGAAACACAGAGAACCTTAAAGTTGTCTCATAGTATGCCCATCAGTCAAACATTCCACCACAATGTGATCATTATCTGACCTAAGAGAGAAATTCTGAAAAAAACAGCTGTATACTTGGGTATTGATGCACTTAACATAGTTAAATTAAGCAGGATTTACCTGTTAGCCATTTTTTGCAACTGTGCATTTATTAGACCTATCATAAATTGAAGTGTCTTTGTGACTAAAAGAAAAAAAAAAAACAAACAGAAAAAAATAAGCCTCAAATATAATATTATAGGGCACATACATTTCATAAATGACCCCAAAAATAGTGTTTCTCACCTCTCAAGGAAATAGTATTACAGAAGAACAAGATGCCATATTATGAGACTATCAAAGCAGAATGTAACAAGAAAAATGTGAACACTAAATATGTAAAAGATCTTTTTTCTATTAAAGTTAATATTTATCATTTATACCTTAATATATGAAGATTTCATGTTTGACTGTAAATCAGCTGAAAACCAAGTGACTGAATAAGATTGCTAATATTTTTGCACAATTTTTAATAGTTACTACAAATTAATTCCACATCCCTATTTAACTCAGCAATTGTGTGAATCAGGATATGGAGTCCCCCAAATACCTTTTTCTTTCTTTTTTTCTTTTTTTTTTTTTTCTTTTTTTTTATGTAGCTTTAAAACATTCAATTTTCAAAATTCCAAGCTCTAGTGGCACTTTTGAAAAAAGAGCAGGCAAGTCTTAAAAGAAGTTTCTTTTTTATTTTTTTTCAAAATTAGTCTTCCTCTTAAAGAAATTTTCTTTTGCTACACATAATAAAGAAAATAGCTCTTTGTCTTTCTTATCCTGATTCATTCTTTTGCAATTACTTTTCTCTTGTCACACCATCAGAGAATCATCAAGGTTGGAAGAGACCTTCAAGGTCATTTAGCCTTACTGTCAACCCAGCACCACCATAATCACCTCTAAACCATATCCCCAAGTGCCACATTCAGGTGCCTCTTGAACACTTTCAGAGACAGTGACTCCATCACTTTCCTGGTCAACTTATTCCAATGCCTAGTCTGTCTTCCAGTGATTTTTTTTTTCTAATACCTAATCTGAACCTCACTTGGTTATGGTAAATATCATCTGTATTTCTTTCTTTGATCTTTTGATTCTTGAAAAGAACCAGGCTATGAAACAGATAATATGAATAGATAAATACTGCATATTCATTTCCTTCTGTTATTTTCATGTCTTAGATATGTAACAATATGGATAGTGTTACTATTACCTTTATCTAAATTTGAGTTCCACTTAGATTTCAAGTTTTTATAGCATAGTGTGATTTCTAAAGTGAATAGAAAAGGTATTTCTTTTTTTTTAAAAATATTATAGCTATGAACTTTATATAATCTTTTTAGGTTTTTGTATCACATTTATATTCAACCTGTATGCAGGTAATCTCCATATTAAAGATCATAGTAATAGATAATGTACAACGTACGCCACACAAAGTCTGCACATGAATCAGCTTCCAAATATTCATTTCACACAAAGCATTTTTTAATCAATTTAAACTAAAGAACAAAAACTGTCCTTTCTATGTTCTCTGCAGCTAAACATTGTCTGTGCTTTGGAAATGGTAGGACAAAACAGAGCACTAATGTCTGTCTCTGATGATGATTAATAATATTGGGTTGCTGTTGTGACAAAGTACACAGACAGGCCAAATACAGTTGGTGAAAAGGCTTCTCCTTTATTAACAAAGACATGCTACTTTTATATTGTCAGGAGTTCTGTTTATTTTGCTTTCTTAACACACACATATTCTTTTCTTGCAGTTTCTCCCTTCTTCAAACTTGTCAGTCATAAATTAGTGTACATACCTCCCTTATCTCAAGGATATGCTTTGAAACCTTCAAGGTCTATTTCTTCACTTCAGTCAGCAGACTAGCTGCCTACCCCCATATTACTGTTTTCTGGACACACTGTCTTCTATAACATATAATCTTTTTATAACTTATTTCATTCTGAATTTGAAGGCTGTGAGTATGTTAATGCAATTTCCTCATAATAATAAAACCAAATAAAATTCACAGACCAGAATCAGAAAATAAAATTTAAATGAATAAGAATCTTTTAAAAATCTTACAGTGTAACATCAGAGTTCATTTTTTTTTTCAAAAATATAACAGATTCAAATTGTCTCTGAGTTCCTCTAAATCATTAAAAAGAAAATCCAGTGCCTAAAATACTAGGTAATAAACAAATTGTTTGCTGCCATGGAAACTGACAAATTTAGAAATGCCTGAATTTTTGTGTGCAATTTTAGTGTATATTTCTTACACAGATTTAATGCATTTTAATTTTTATATTAGATATTTTTTATAAAAAATAGTTCCTTTTTGAGGGCTGTTCTCAACTAGTCATCCATAACTTGTTATAAGGATGAAAGTTGTTGAAATGTCAGTGGTTTTAATTGCTGTCCTACCAGTTACAACTAAAAACTATATATTTTAAATTCTCGTGCTCTTGCATAAGAAACCAAAGTACTTTAGATCCGTGAGATAAGAAGTATTCAACCAAACTGATAATAGTAATGACATTTGAACACATTCAAACTGCTATTGACTCTTTTTTAAACGGTTTAGTAAAAACATCCCTTTTGATAAGCTTTTCATTTTTATTTTTAAACAGTTACTGGCAAAGCTTCATCTTTCCTTTATACCATTAAATGAACTACCACTTCTTAAAGGCATGTCAACATTGCAGAATAAGTTTTGGCAACCTGATTGTACAATACTCATTCAGTACCTATTGCCTATTAATGCAAATCACCTAACCATCAAGCAATTGCTCATCATCCACGCTCTGATGCTCTCAGCTCATCACTGAACAGCAGTCAGTGGCTTCCAGCAGTTTATATACGGAGCATAACATTTGTTGATATGGAATAATCCTTTGACCAGCTTGGATGAGTTGTTCTGGACATGCTGCTTCTCAGCTTCTTATGCATCTACTCACTAGCAGAACACGAGACACTGAGAAGTCCTTGATTTAGAGTAAGCCCTACTTAGCAACTATTACAATATCAATTTGTTATCAACATTATTGTCATCCTGAATCCAAAACACAGCACTGTAACTAAGTTCTATCCCAAGGGAAACCGGGACTATTAGAAATACTTTCCTTATGAATTTGTGCTTTCTATTTTTCGTGACTATTTCTGTCTTTGCAATTATAGGCAATACAAGGACTGTCTATTATTATGCAACCATCACGTTTTGATGTGCAATGTGTAGCTCACTGTCCAGAATATTGTAAGGACCAAAATTATGAATTGGTTGAGGAAAGTAGATATAAGTGAGAAGGTATAATGCCCTGAGAATTACTAGAATAATAAGCAAGATCTACTGTATTCACCCTGCTGTCTAGATTATGTTTTATGTATATTTTACCCTAAAGAGACAAAACCAAAGTTTGGTACTGTAGGATCACCTTAGAAATCTTAATTATTTTCTTTTTAGGGTCATGACTTTTATGTATAGCAATGTGGTTTCAAAAGGAAAATGAAACCAGCAAAACAAATAAGAAGAGGGGAAAAAATTGAGTGCCCCTCCTTCTCACTATATTGAGGTGGTCTAGGTGTTTAAGCTTTGTAGGTACAAGACATATATTATCCCACTCACTTGTCTATTACACTATTTCATAAAACATGTATGAGACTACCCTCACCTCTCCTATTAGTTTTCAAATCAGTAAGATGAATTCAGATGAGAGAGACAAAAATCTTTAGGGTAGATCTAAAATGAAAAAGGCTTGGAAAGCATAGATATCTGTGATTAAGACTTAGGAGCTTCAAACATGACTTTCTCTTTATATGCATCATTCATTGCTTGATAGATTTGTATTTTGAATTATACATATTTACCTTCAGTAGATTTATAGATGCTTCATCACTAAAAGCAGATACAGAGTCTAATATTTGGTACTGAGATATATGAACTAAAGATACCTATAGAAGTGGACTGGTTTTTACTAGAAATTGTAATTTTTTTAAAACTGAAATAATGTAAAACCCAGTTGTGACTACTATATGAATACAATGAATATATGAAACAAGGGAAGCTATATATACACATAAGAATACATATACATATATATTTATACAAAGTCTCAGGTCAAAGCTTTAGTTCTATCTATAAGATGGAGGTTCTCAGAAAATACTGCATTAGGTTCTTGCTTGCTATTAAAAGGAGCAGAACATCATAAAGAACAATTTTTAAGGAATTCTTTTTGAGAAAACTCTCAAATGCACAGCAGGGGAGAATTTCTGAATGTTGGAATGTGATTTCCTCTTATTGCATTGATGTGCCAGAGAACCAGGCAGTACTACTTAGGTTTTTTCTTGGATTGGGTGCCTCAATGCATGCCTGTTTTCAGGCTAAAAAGAAGGCAGTGATTTTGCATGGAAGATTCAAAACTTTGCAAGAAATGGTTAACTTTGCTTAAAAGGAAAACTAGCCTGATATCTTTCTATGGCAAGGTGACCAGTCTAGTGGGTCTTAGTATTAGTTAATTTCTTTTTACAAAAAATTTTCTATGAGAACTTAGAAACATGGAATCACAGAACAGCTTGGGTTAGAAGAAACCTTAAAGATCATCAGGTTCAAACCTTCACTGTCCTTGTCAGGGATTCCACCCCCTAGATCAGGTTGCTCAGAGCCCCATCAACCTGGCCTTGAACACTTCCAGCATTCTATCATTCTTGATCCATAGATCGCTTCTTAGCAGCTATAACATAAAAGTAGCCAAAAAAGCCCCAACTGCAGTCTATGCAGCAAGAGAAATTTTTTCTTTCTTTATTTCAGTTTTAATATTCAATGATCTAGTGAAGTTCTCTGCACCTTCAGATCTCTACAGTTCTTGAAATTGCTTTTAGTTTTAGAGCATGGCTGAGAGTATCTCTGTTACAGTTTCAGTCTAGAGTAGGAGAGTGTTTTTATTGCTAACCATCCTCATATAACATGCTTTGATTCACTTTGTAGGACAGTCTCAGAGCACAAGAGGGTTAATTTCAAATGAAACTAATCTGAAGATGCACACCAAAAGTAAACCAAAAGACCTCCAATCACTACTGCCATTCAGTTGATGAAAGCAGATTGAAGACAATCTGAAGTAACCACATGAAACATGGTAATTGAGGGATGTTATTGACACTGCTTTGATTTACATGTCCGTTCCTGCTGTTCTGCCTTATTTGCTAAAGTAGACATACCCTACAAGATTTCCCACTTCAGCTCTCATGTTACAGTACAATCAATAGAAAATACTTATGCTTTTCACTAGAGAGCACACAAGTTCTCCCTCATTCCCACTACCTTTGAGCACAAGTACCTAGAAAAGGTTTGTACTGTGTTTCTTAGAGAGAGCAGTGAATAGCTACCAAATATGAAGAAAACAAAAAACAAAACAAACAAACAAAACACCCCAAAAACGAGCCAAACAAAACCCCACAAAAACCCAACAACAAAAACCCAAACAAACAAAACAAACAAACAAACATAAAACCTAGAATGCCAGTAGTCAGGTAACACCAGGCAAAATGCTAATAATAGTTATGCAATAACTATTTAACCAGACAGTGAAATTGAGTAGAAAATGGATTTTAGTTCTGTTAAACACCACTGCTATGATCCCAAAAATAAGAAAACATCCTGTATAGAACTTGAAGTCTAAACACCTGGAAGAGTGAGAAAACCTAAGAAGAATTTCTCAGTAAGCTGTAATAATTTATGAAAGACCCAAACAGGAAATGTAGAACTTACAGGCTAGCTATTTCAGTGGTTGATTATGCTCAGCCTGAAAAACAGAATCCAAACCTCTGAGTTAGGAACTGTATATGGGAGAATTAAGTCTTTCCAAAAATTGTCAGTAGTTCTACACAGTCATAATAAAACATCTAAAATAGTGAAAAATACTAGTTTAGACCCTTTTGAACTTCTGCCTTTCTGCAAGGACTCAGGAAAGTAGACCAGAAAGAGGATTCTCTTTGCAATATGAACATAGAGCCTTGTAGTTATTTTATTCCTGTACAATGGGAAATTATGATCAGAACTACTTTTAAAATGTGAATGAAAATCCGTGATGGCATCAAATGTATACAGAAGAGTATGGTGGCAAAGAGAAGTGACTGTCCTTCTCTATTCTCCACTGGTGTGGCCTCATTTTGAATATTTTATGTCATTTTGGTTACTGCAATATAAAATATTAAGATATTAAACAGTGACCAAAGGAGGGCAATAGGAATGGTGAAGTGCCTTGAGGGGAAGCCATGTGAGGATCAGCTGAGAACACTTGATCTGTTCAGCCTGGAGAAGAGGAGACTTCGGGGAGACCTCATTGCAGTTACAACTTTCTTGTGAGGGGAAGAGGAATGGCAGGCACTGATCTCTACTCTGTAGTGTTCAGTGATAGGACCTGAGGGAATGACCTGAAGTTGTGCCAAGAGAGGTTTAGGTTGGATATTAGAAAAAGCTTCTTCATCCAGAGTGTGATTGGGCACTGGAAGGGGCTCCCCAAGGAAGTGGTCACAACTCCAAGACTGGCATAGTTCAAGAAACATTTAGACAATGCACTCAGGCACCTGGTGTGACTCTAGGGTACAGTCCTGTGCAGAGTCAGGCATTGGACTCAATGATCCTTGTGGATCCCTTTCAACTCAGCATATTCTGTGGTTCTGTAACACTGTGGTGCATCCCTCAGCCTCTGGGCAATTTGCTACTAGGATGAACAATTATTATAATTTAAGCTAACTCACTTCCCAACCTATAAGCAGTGGTCCTAAGTGAGACCATTTGGCCTCTTCTGGACTCCAGCAATAGCCTCCCTCTGAGTGGGGTGCCTCTCAGAGTCAATGTTTGCAGAGGACCACTGATGGACAACAGAGTCCAGGTTGCCAGCCTCACACCTTGAAGCTCAATCCTTCACCCACTAGGAAGATTAAAAAGTTATTTGACTTAAGTACATCACTTAATTTGAGGGGATTTTTTCACAGGTATACCTTCTACTTACTCTCTTAGGTCTGTGGGCATGAGTGTGAATATGTTATAGCAAATATACTATGAATTTTTCTCTCCTAGATATTTCTTTGGCTTCAGTGTTATCTCTGCAAATTTAACCAGTATCTCCTTCCATGTAGCATATCCTAAATTCTTAAAGAACTCAGGCATCCTTAGAGAACCCTCAAATGTCGTAAACTCCTGCCCTGTGCCATTCCATGTTTACTTTGCAAACTTCACATTGACTACAGCCTGTAGGAGAGGCTATGTACTTAGGAATACATTTTCTTTTTAGGAAGAAAAAAATAAGAATATAACTTGAAAAATATTTTAACATATATTTAGCTATATAGAGAATGGATAAAAAAAGTATTTTACTATGAACATATAGTTTAAACAAATAAAATAATTTAGTACAAATCATGGAACACAAACAAAAATATATATGCTGAAAACACTCTAAGTCCATATCCACAGGATTTAGTTTTTCTTTTCTATCTTTGCACTTAATTTGACTTGTCTGCAAGTACTTAAATATCTTCAAAACTAAGATTAGCATGAAAATATTTCATAAGTTTCACTGACTACAATTGATTATGACTAATTTTTTTGCTAAATTATTTATTATTTAAGACATAGCAATTAAGAATACAACGTACTTTCAATTTTTGGCTCATATAAAAGAAAGATTTAAAAATTTAAATGCTTATTTAAACACCTAAAGCATGAATATCCACAAGAATTATACCCACATTTTGTGAGACTGATGAACAACACATTTCAGGTTCAATTATATTAGGAACAGTACTATTTAAACAACAGACCAATCAAAGCATGGTTTTATAGTTTATTGTGTATACTGATACATAAGTAATACATTATTATAGCATTTTAGTTTGTTAATCACACCGTAATTAATATGCTGGATACATAAAATCACAGTTGTCTATACTGAGTATTTATATAGGTTTTAACAATGCATGACTGCTAGTTAATGACTTAAAAAAGGTAGAAATAACAGCAAAAGAGATATGGCAGTCAGTTCAGAGTTCATCAGAAAATAGCTGAATTATCTATTATTACACACCTGTTTTAATATTTTTCCTTTTTTTTTTTTTTTTGCTATTACATAGATGTTAAAAATTCTGCTTCCTTTGTTAGTTTTATATTTATGATGCCTTTAAGTGATCAAAATAAAATAATCAAGAGCTCACAGTGGTGGTACCACACTATTAGAATCAGGTAACATGTAAGCCTATACCTCAACTCTGCTCTAACAAGACTTAAATGTATTGCTAAATGTAAAAATATGCTGCAAATTTTATTAAAGAAAAATATATTATGACTTAGAGTCTAGGGGTCTAGGACACAGGACAAATTTATTAGAGTATAAAATTACCATTACCCTCACTGCCTCTCCATAAGATGGGTGTTTTCAGTCAAAATTTAAAATATAAGTAATTTGAACACATCAGCACTTGCTGAAACTTAGAAGAATGAAGAATACATGGAAGATCAGCTCACATATATATATTATTTTATCTAGATATCAAAACTAGTCATGTTTCTAATAAAAAAAAAAAAAAAGACTTTTTTCCTCTCCATTCTCTGCCCCCTTTTTTATAAGGACTGTTTATCTGGTTTTTTGTCAGTTCTGTCTCTTACGGTCGTAAGTCCATCATCATGGCTAGACTTCGCGAACGAAAATTTGGGAGGGTATTTACCCACACAAAGTGGGTGAATCCCTCAAGCCTCTGCAGTGGATTTTTTTTTTTTTTTTAAGTTGAGGCACAGTGTGCGCAGAACTGGCCCCACCCTTTACTCCTGAGGTTCATCTGCCAGGGCCTAGCAAACTTGGACAGTGACAGCGAGGTCCTCAGGATGTAGGTTTGGTTAGAGTATCCCTCTCTTAGACGGATGGCCTGGCAGGGCTGAGCGAGCTCCATCTGCCTGGGTTTGGAGTTAGAGTTGGAGTTAGTCGTAAGTCCACATTCTGTATAAAATAATGTTATGTTTACTATATGAACAGGTATTTCTTTTTTCTTGCAGAAAATTCTGTCAATCACAACTGATATCTTGTAGAATTAGGGTGATTATGCTTTTTATGATAATTTTGCATTAATGTCTAACCTATATTCATTTCTACTAGTACTGATTTTTATATTCTAGCAGCACATTCAACATGCCCTGTATCTATGATATGTGATACAAACCTTGCCACCAGCTCCTCAAGGAAAAATTTTGTCCTGAACATTCTTTCAGTGATATTTTTTTAATGTAAATATCACTAGTCTTTTCTTATAATTCAGTTATTTGCATGCAAATGAGTGTTGTAAGCAGTTCTTTGTTCTGATTTCCTTCTATGCTTTTTTTATTTATTTTTTTTTTAATCAGTTCAGCCAAGTTTTGTGAAAAGTAAAATGACTTTTCTGGGTTATTGAAGGAAAAAAAAGGGCTGTACAGAGAAGTATTATTTCAATGAAATCTCTTTACAGATGTTTCTTCTGGCCTAGATGCTGTTCCTTTCAACAAATAAAGCATATGTAACAGAAACACATACAATCAAATGATTAGTAAAACAGGTTAAAAAACCCACCCAACCCTCTATTTATTTAGCAATGCATAATTTTATTTAAAGGATAATGCAAGTATTCTAGGATTAATCCACCATACTGCCCAACAAGCAATGTGAGAAATTGCTAAATGGAAAGAAAAATATGAAACATGAAAAAATTAAAGGAAGCACTGTGGTGATTATGCAAATGCAAACATCATTAACCAGCATAATTATGGAAATGTATTATTTTTGTTTGTGCAGAAATGCTTCACAGTTTGTTCCCAAAACTCAGGAATCATTTCTTGCATACTTGATTTGTTCTAAAACACTTTACATAACTTTCATGTACTTGACCTTATGACCTACTGATTACTTAAGCTCTGAAGAAATAGGGTTTTCTGGAGATGTAATGAACTTATTAAACTTTTATTTTGCATCAGTAGATCTCAAAAATAATATGTGTATTAAAAAAAAAAAAGAAAAAGGTTTAATATGCATGTCTTGTAATTAAATACTGGGTCACGAAAGTTCTTTTATATGGTTTTATATACGGGAGGCCAAAGATTTCATATACAAATGAAGAGGTTAGCATTCTCTTTTTCTGTCATGGAATGAGCAGTTCTTCGGTCAAACTCTTTACAGAGAATCACAGAAGTTAATGAAACAGTTGGACAGTTCTGAAAAAAGTACATAACACCTTTGTATCGTGAATGCAGGAAGATCACTTAGTGAGAGAAGAAAAGAAGACAGCCTTACTGCTTCAAATTGAGAAAAAACACAATATTTTATGAAATTATATCAAATACTATTATTATTGTTTAGAGAAACCAATAATTCATCAGAAATAGTCAAACTTGCTTTAAAAAATTGCTTAAAATCACTCATGTGATTAGAAAATGGCACAACTGTACTCATCTCTACACTGTTATACAACTACAGTTGAATTTTCAAGAGAATGCCATATTTTAGCCAGATCAGAGACTGCAATGGCTTACATTAATTCTAACTCATAATGTGTTACAAAAGTAGTCATCTCAACTAACTCTGTCGTGGACATGATGCACTGAATATGAAAGACTAAAATTTAGAACATTGCCTTCAGATAATGCAGGAGTATCTAACAAGGAAATTTTCCAGTCTTGTATCATACAATCCTTCTTTTAGTGTTTTGAATATTTTTGCTACCTCTGTAAACAACACTATTCAGAGCATAAACACTTTCATCTATATATGCAGAATGACCTTTTCAAAGTCTTACTGTTTTTACATTGAGCTGAGGAGTTTTGTTCAGTTTGAGGTCTCTCCACATTCAACATCAAACTGACTAGAGAAATATCTTTACTTTCTCTCCAAACTTACCTGTCAGCTCATATTGAATGTCTATGTATTTTTTAACTTTACTATCTTTATTTCAACTTTTATTTTCTTTGCTGTCTGATTTTGAGACAGCAAAATATTCCCCAAGTTTTTCACAAGACCTTCTTTCTCAAGAACTAAATCCAAGTGTTGTAAATTTCTTGCTGCCATCAATAATCTTCTAATATCTTTTTCTTGTGATTTTACATCAATTTTTTTTTTATAAATAAGTGAGCAACTCTACCTTAAAAGTGAAAAAGTGGACAGAGTGGCAAAGCAGAAATATTTTATATCTGTGACTGAACAATCAAAGAGGATCTTAAGCATGAATTTTCATATCACTAAATACAGACTTTGGAGGCGTACATTCTTTCCAGAAATACTTAATTGAGGCAAATGGCACAAAGAGCAAACTACTAGAAAGTAATCATCTCTGAGTTTGTTAATATCTCACAGGAAACACTGAGTGACGGGCAAACTACCTTTTATATTTTTTATTCTTGGTCTGTTCTGTCACTTCTCTCTCTTATTACCTACCTACATTCCATTTCATTTTCCTATTTCTCTGGCATCTCTCTTGCTATGACTTGACTTTAAAAGTGACTTAAACTGCATATGATGAGTATCGGGTTAGCAGTTGTTGAAGTTTGACTCACTATGATGGCTTAGCTTTGCAACTGTGAAAGGCATCTGTGACCCCTTGACCTTACTAGGCAATTACATTATTAATCTTATGTCATATTCATTATATCATTAACATTTTAATTAATTTACAAATTATATTGTGTATTTTTTTTTTACTTTATACAAGGAGTCTAAGACATCCATATAGATATCAAAACTTAGCAAAGCTGGAACTTTGAAACAATATGAAGGAAAAAGCTGGTACTGTTTTCCCTGCCCTCAAATTATTTGAACTGACCTATGAATAGACTGCAGTAAATCCATTAATGTAGTACTTTGCAACAAATTCTTGGTCTTCATTCAGGGAAAATGACAATGGTTGCAGAAGAAGGCAAAACCAGAAAATATTTTGTTAGAAAGCTAAGTTTCTCCTCATGGGCATGGGTAACACTAGCATCTCACTGAAATCAGATGCAATAATACAACATGCTTTCAGATAGTAAGAAATTCTGCTTGCTGCAACGGCAAATGCATTATGAACCATTATTACAAACAAATGTTAAGTAATTTTGACTACAAAAATGAGGACATCTGCCAAAAATCTGAGTTAGTGGATCACTTAACTGAGAGGTAGGTGCATTTCCTAGCATTTGTATTCCCAAGATTCCAAGTGGTTCATCTGAATTTTGAGGGTTTTTTGCAGACCTCCTCTATGTGCTACTTTTTATACACAATACAGTCTGAAGTTGTAATCATACAAACCTCCACTATTAGATTATACTCAGTTCCAAGAATATTCTGAATAAAAATGTGTAAATTGTTTTCTCAGTGATCTGTTATTGTACCTAAGTAAATTGCAGTCGGAAAAGAGATACACATATGTGCATGCATTTAACAGACAAAGATACACCTACTTACAATTTTAAATAGATTGTCACAAGCTAAAGTTCTCTATTCTATGTGTTGGCCACCTACTGTGCTTGGGCAAACCATGTTTTTATGATTACATCTAAACATATGATTATATTTATTAATAAAAAAATTGTTATCTCCTTCATGCTCTTAAAAGATCTCTTTCTGCAATCCCTATAGGGATGAATATTTACTTTGTGAATATTTTTTGTGAAATTTAGTTATTTGCACTGGGAAAATTTTTGAGTTTCTTCATCTTTCAAGACTAGTTGAATAATTCAGGAGTATTTGATGATTGTTTCCTCAGTATTGAGAAGAAAACTATTCAAAAACTGAAAAATTTCAACAGATATTATTCATTGTATTGATGCATTGATGATGTTTATCAAAGCATATCAAGTTGCTTTGTTTTTCTTGTTGAAATTTTTGCTTTGATTTGAATTTTCCCCCTCTTTTCCTACCTCCTTCCAAACTGGCTTTTGATTTATTTGATTTTTTTTTCTGCTGTTCAGACTTGCTAAAGTGCTTTTGTCAACAGTTCAGTGGTTGAGTGAAGCAAAGTGTTAGTTAATAGTGTGAAAGCTTGGTGTGCTGTCAGAAAAGGGCAGGCCATTAACTTGTGAAATTTTGTTTTCAATGTTCCACAGCCCTAGTCCTGGCAGAACAAATCTCACTGATGATTTACCATTAAAGTTACAAATGACATATGAATTTATGACACCTTGTAATTAAGCATGACACTTCAGCCTAGAGCAGTTAAGATGGTAGACTATGAAAGATGGTTTACAACACAAAAAACCCCCAAAAAACAAAAAACCAAACACACAAAAAAACCCCAACAATAACAAAAAAAGAGTAAAAAAAAAAAAAAAAGAAAAAAACCCCACAAAAACAAAAGCCACACACAAAAAAAAAAACCAACAAAAACAAAACAAACAAAAAACCAAACCAAACCAAACAAAACCAAAAACAAAACAAAACAAAAAAATTCTCAAAGGGCTGTAATCTTGACATCCACAATCCTATCTTTAGACTGCCAGATCAGCCAGTACCTGACTGCAACAACTGCGTTGATTTCTACAGTTATATGAACAAGAACAGATTACCTTGAATATAAAATAATAAATATTGTCTGATTCTAGTCCTGACAAAAAGCAAAGTGATACCTCTGAATTGCAATAGAGAGCCTTGAAATGAAAAAAAAGATATTTTAAAATTATGAATATTACATAGAGTATGTTACATGCTCTTTGTCTATCTTGAAAACAATGTATCCTTGCATCTGAAACACTGCAAGACATGTGATCTCAAGTCTAGTAACGTCAGAACACTTTTGTCACTTGTAATTTCTGTCATTACCTGAACTTACCTTCTTCTGACTGCCACTAAGTAGTTACAGGGCTATTTGGTACAAATAAACGATATTCACTTTAAAGCAACCTGCTGTGTACTTGCTTATAATGTTGTGACTGGCCTTTCCCTTGCCAGTCAAATTTGCTCAGTTTTAAGTTACATGTAAAAATAAACAGTGGTATGTCACCCTATAAACCTTGAATTCCTAACTTATTATTCCTAAAATAATACTAAGAGTATTATTTTAATACTCTCTTTATTGTTGCTGCCTTTAGAACTGGCACTTCTTAATGTGTCCGTCTCCTGTTCAGAATCTGTGATTCTGGTATTTTGTTTTAAAGAAAAGAAATCAGTTGGCTATTGAAAATTAAGCTAAAGAGCTGCTACAGAAAGGAAGAATTAATTGTACAAGTCCATAGTGGTGGATTAAATTATTCATATTGATTATAATTTATTTTGTCATTCCTCCCATGTACTCTCCTTTAAAACTTCTTTTTCACTTCATGCATCATCTGAAAATTATACTGTGAATTCTTCAGGATGAACCTATGGGATTTTTGAGGTAGTTACGGACAGTGATTTTTATCAGATTCTTGAGTATATTAGAATATATAAATTCAGTAGGCATTAAATCAGGTATTAAGCCTGTGTGAAAGTCACACTTCCAATCGAAAAATTTAAGGCTTCAAATTGCAGGGAAACCAAGTAACAAAACTCACTTTTCATTCAACTGTAAAGGAGACAGACTTTTTTCAGTAGATCCAATGGATGAAAAGATACAGAACAAATAATTTAGTGTATTCAGATTAATTTTGCAATTAAAGATTGTGCAAAGACATGGACCTACACACTTGCATAATTTGTAGAAAACACTGAAGTTATGTCTTAAAACACATAAGAAGAAAAAACTTCTCAATGTTGAATCTTAAATAAGTGGAGAAGACTAGGTATAACTTCCATCTAAAATTCTAGTGGTGGTTTGTTTGTTAGTTTGTTTGTTTGTTTATGTGGGGTTTTGTTTGGATGGTTTGGTATAAGATGGATTTTTTTGTAATTAAAAGATACTACACTCTTAACTGAAACTTTTTAAATTGAAAAAAAAAAAAAACAATTTTCAAAACTTCAATATTTACTATCAATTATAAAGTTCATTATAGACTGTTCATTAACATTTAAATGTAGAACCATCACAGGAAGTCAATTACCAGCATAGTTTCCAGAGATGTACAGCTAGAACTGAAAGTGGCTTAACTTGTATGATTATACATTAAAAGAATGGAGGGGAGAGCAAAAGAAGAGTATTAAACTGATAACAAGAAGAATATATTCTAAACAGTAATGGAAAAAACATATGGAACTTGTCCTCAAAACATGTGACCAAAGTTGTACCTCATATACAAGTGTTGGTGTATGGCTGTGCAACATGTACAGACTGTCCTTGAATGCTGATGAGAACAAAAATTGCTACTGTAGTTGTGGGCAACTTCTCAAATCACAAAGTGATAGCCAGAAAGTAATTCTGGAGAGATGGTGCCCACCAAGGAGGTTATGAATTTCTGTAAAACTTTATTTCATCTTTAATCATTGATCTGACACAATAAATGATGCGTAACAGTAAGCACATTACATGTACCATAAGAAATTCTTTTGAGGAAGCCTTGTTGAACTTTTTTTGGTTCACATATAAAGGGCTGTTTAATATGGGGGAAAAGGAAGTTGAAAAAGAACAAAGGATGTTATTTATGGTGAATAGTATTACTGAGAAGGATGAGAGGAATCAGTGTAGATACTTTTATTTTGGCATGACATAACCTTCAAATATCTCTTTTGGTGTTTTTTCAATATCAGTAAACAATTATTTCTTTTTAAACATCATTATTCCATGTTTATAATTTTCTTCTTGCAGATTTGAATCCTATGATGTATTTACTAATATTATTTGAAATATGAGTGGTGGTCTTTTTTGATCACAAGAATCAGAGGAGTTTTTCTTTATCATTTGAACAGTTAGGATAACTGCTATACACTGAAGATTTTTGCAAAAGAAACAATTAATTAAATGAAATTTTCCAATGAATCTTACTAAAATTACATTGACATAGGTTGCATACATCTCTTTCTGCATGGACAGTTTAGAGGTCATCTGTATTTCAGCAATAAAGTATGTTTTTAACAGGCTAGATCAGACCATAAATAGAATAAAGATGTTTTTAGCATTATTTTTTTTCCCTGACTTTTATCTAGACACTAAGTGAAATGAGATTGAAAACAGCTAAAATGTACTGAGTCACATTTTACATTCTCAGTAACCAGTGGTCTGTTGAAAGATTGTCAGCTATTTCAGATCAGATCAGATCTCACATAAGCAACTGTCAGAAAGGTATTTAAGATACAACATCTATAAGCGCATAACTGGCCTCTCATTTTCAAAATATTTGGGGTTTTTTGACTTAGTTATTATTTTTCAGCCTGTGTTGAACGTATAGTCTTTGGACTACAGAGATCTATGTTCAAGTTTTAAAAAACTAGATCAAGATCTGTATTTACTTAGTTATTGTAAGTAAATTTAGAGGTCAAATGTGCACAGATTTCATCAGTGAGAATCAAATATTGAACCAAAAAGGTCCATCCAGGTCAGAGCACTGGACTGAAGCTAGCTACATCAATGCAGGAGACAAAATCAGAGGCAGTGTTGAAGCTTTACATTCCTACATCATCCCTGAGGCAGTGACTTTCAGCCCCAAGCTGGCATGAAATGGTGTCCTGGGCTGTGGGGGAAGTGGAGGAAGGCCCCTGTTTTGGGTTGGTGCTGCTCTCATGACTGATACCTTTTTCAGCCTTGAGTTTAATGCCTTTGAAAAATCAAGTCTGTTTGCCATTTTTTTTCTTTTCCCCCCAACCCCCACCATAAGAAAGACACACTCAGTCTTGTAGAATCTCTACTTGACAGCTCAGGTATATATCGTTTTCCCTGTATATTTTACTGGGATACTCAGTCCATTGAAAAACAGAGCTCTTTGTCATTTTATACCATGATCTCCTGAATGGTGATATCTATAGCAGTTATACTCTAGGCATCTCAAGGCAAACAATTTTATTTGATTTTGGAGATCCAGTTTAAGGTGAATATAATCAGACACTTTCTGAGTATTCAATATTCAATTTGAAAACTGAAGGCCAGCTTCCAAAGATTTAGTTGCTACTGTAAGAACAGCCTTTGGTTAGAAGTGAAAGTTTCTCTAGCCCAATATTTTGCCTATCACTGAACAACACTGAGTGTGTTAGTGTGTAAGAAATGTGCAAGCACAATGAAATAACACCTACCTTTCTTATTTTGGACTCAGGAATCTTTTGAATTCCATGATATCTCCTTTTTAATTAGTTCCCTTTGAAGAAATATTCTGTGTATCTAATCATTCTTAATCTAATGTAATTTTCTGTTGCCACTGTATTTTGTACAAAGTAATTTTATTGTACAACTTACATCTTGATTTCATAGTTTTGTTATTTCTCTATTTCTAGAGCAATGAACAATTACTTGTTATTTATGCTTTCCAGGATCTCACAGATAGCATTGTATTCCTTTGAGGTATCTTTTCTCTAACCTTTAAAGTGTTCCTGTTTAGAAGTTTTTCCATAATTTTGGTAATCATTCTTATCTTTCTTTGAATCTCTTCCTGCCCTGTTACATCTTTTGTAATAGAGTGAGATGAACAGGGGCAAATAGTATCCCTTACTATCCACATTAGACTGGTTCAGCAAATACAGTGAGGTTTTTATCCTCTTATTTTCCTCTTTTATTTTTCTAATCAGTTCTAACATCCAATTTACTTTCTTTTGCTGTCAGTTCCAAGGTATTTAATCATGTGCCCAAAAGACAGAAAAATATGCAATTAGTGACCAAATATGAAATGTTTGGTAAAAACAATCCTTGGCAACATGTAAAAATTCTGTGGCAGAAGGCAGACTTCAAATGTTTTAGCCCTCAAGGCTCTGTGTCCTTTTTCTGTAATCATCTTCATCATTCACTCCCAATTGTGAAAATTATGCCAAATGAAACAAGTTCTCATAGAAAACAGTCTGCTTATGAAAAGCTTTCCTTTTTACAAATCCATCCTAACAAGATGATAAAGTATATGATTAATTTTAAACATGTTATCACACTCAGCAGTAATTAGGAATACATCAGTAATAACTTTTATTTACAGAGACAAGCCCAGAAAAAAGAAAAATCATGTCCTTTTATGTACATCAACAGCTGACAACAAAGTTTCTGAGCTATCCTACTTTGGTTGTGGTGTATGTATGGCTTACATAGTGTAATCAAGTGTAATACACTGAAAAGTATTTTAAACCCCAAGATTTTAATATGAACTACCTGAGATTATTTATTCATCCTTTCCAGGAATTACCTTAACTCCCCCCACGTGTGATGTGCTTATCCATATCCCTTCTGAGCTAAGCTGTTGCTTACTCTGGTTTCCCTCGAGATTACACAGAAAGATGCTACAAATTTCATGAGTGCAGAATATGTTGTTTCCTTTTGATTCTGTTTGCATGATGTTATAACAGAAAAGAGAAGGGCAACAACAGAAATTAGACTAACTACAAAATTTTTTCCTTTTTTTTTTACTACTGAAACTGCATGGGCATGATCACTTCCCACCACAGAATAATCTACATATTTTCATTCCACTCACAAATAACTGTAAATAGCTGTCAAATTCAAAACATATAAATCCTGGGGGGACAAAAAATAACAAAATAAAACCCAACTAACTTAAAAGAAATACAACCTAAATCTCTTCATTCATACTGCTGGAAAAGAAGTTCACTAAACTTAAACAGCAATTTCAATAATTAAGCCAGTTAATTTAAATAAATCTAGATGTATATATGCTGATTATCCTATATGCTATGAAAGTCAAAAGCAAATATTTAGTATGAAGGTCTTTTCCATTTCTTAATTCATCATATCTGCTCTATATAATTCTCAGGAGACTAAAGAAGGACTCATATGTTCAAGTATTATATGATTGTTTTTCTCTACCTAGAGCTGCTTCTTCTAGTAAATGTGCACCTTAGCAATATAACTTCATATATAGACATCACAATTTTGTTCCCAACATTTAGGAACAGTATAAATTAGCACACAATTAAACTTTTTTATTATTATTTTTGTTACTGGTCAATATCTAGAGTTATACTATAATTGCAAGAATAAAAAATGTAATTAGTACTGTATTCAACAACTGTATATTTTTTGTATAGTCTAAATTCTAGCTACATATTAGAGATGGTGGATTTAACTGTTTAATCTTTTATCTGTTTAATATTGGAAAATATCTAGAAACATCTATATAACAGATACCTACCTCATATTCTAAATACAGAAGTGTAGTGAGTGACATTATTACATACATGCACATTTACGTTCTGCAATCACACAAGTTTTAAACACTAGGTATTTTCAGTTAGGGTACTTGGGTAAAATCTGATGTCAGCATACAACATTTTTGTGAATCTCTTTAATACCAGGAGACTTGGGAAAATGAGTGACACTGGAAGAAAACTATCAGCTGGGTTTTAATTAAAAAAATATTGTGTTATCATTGAATAACATGAAGATAATCAGATTAGAGTCTCCTCTCTGACCATTACTGTGCTACCATCTCAGAATCTGTTACTATTCAAACTGTTTTTAAGGGCATAAAATCTATGCTCTTTGGTAACATCTGGAGTTTCAACAGAAAGGTTTCCTGCAGACTGGACCAATATGAGAAAGAATCAAGTTAAATGGCCTGGAAGCTTGACTTATATGAACACTTATGTTGTCACTATAATTTCAAAGATACATTTTTGTGTTTCAAAACAGCTGACAGTTTTATGCTGTGGTACAAGCCACTCCACTTTTGATTGGCATTTAGTAAACCTACAGATGGATCTGCAGTCTTGTTTTGTTTATAAAAAGTTGTAGTTTCCTGTTGATTCCTTGATAGAAACTGTGAAATAATAAGTTATTTTTTCCCCATGTGTTTCCAGCTATTACTATTCATACCAAGGAGTTTTCAGATTCCTCACTCTTTACGAACACCAAGATGATTAGTGCAGTTGATGCTCTAGAGGAAAAGAATGCTGTCCAGAGGGATCTTGGCAGGCTTGAGAGCTGGGCCAGTATGAACCTCATGAGACACAACAAGGCCACGTGCAACATCCTGCACCTGGACTGAGGCAATCACAAGTATCCATATAGTCTAAGTAATGACTGGACTGAGAGCAGCCCTGTGGAGAAGGACTACGGGATATTGGTAGATTTGATTTGAATCAGCAATGTGTGTTTGTAGTCGAGAAAGTCAATTGCATCCTGGACTGCATCAAAAGGAGTGTGGCCAGCAGGTCAAGTGAGGTGATTCTGCCTTTCTATTTTACTCTTGTGAGATTCCTCTGGGCATACTGCATTCAGCTCTGGTGCTCTCAGCACAAGAAAGTCACAGACCTGTTAAAACAGGAAGGCCATAAAAACTTTCACAGGGCTGGAACATGTTACCTGTGAAGAAATGTTTAGGGAATTGGGGTTGCTCTACCAGGAGAAGAGAAGCCTTGGGGAAACCTTATTGCAGCCTTTCAATACTTAAAGGGGGCTTACAAGAAAGATGGAGAGACTTTTTACAAAGATCTCTAGTGATGGGACAAGAGGAACAGTTTTAAAATAGAATATATTAATTAATTTTTTTTCTTGATGTGAGTAGTGAGACACTGGAACAGGTTGCCCAGAGAAGCAATTGATGGGACCCATTCCTACAAGTCTTCAAGGTCAGGCTGGATGGGTCTTTAAGACACTTGATTTAGTAGAAGATGACCTTGTCTGTGAGAGAGGTTTTGATCTAGATGATCTTTAAAGCTCCCTTCTGACCTCAACCATTCTAAGATTTTATGATTTCATTTAAAAAATCCATTGTGATAATTCTTGTCAGTTTGTATGCCATTCTCACTTAAATACTAGCCATTCTTAATTAAGTTTTTATTCCCTCCTCTCACACAGGTTTTTCTCAATTTAGTTCTGTCTACTTATCCAAAAGATGGGTAAAATACTATTCTAAATTAATCATCATTACAATATCCATTAACTTCTCTATGCCAGAATGTCACTCACAGATCCAATTTTTATAAAGGCATCCTGTTTATCAAAGCTGTTTCCTGAATTACGAAATTTCCGCTAACCTGATAAGAAGTAACTAGCTTTGAAATAAAATTGAAACAGAGAGCAATTGCAATTAGCAAATATGGTTAAAGTTTCTTAAATTGAACAACCATCAAAATTACTAATGTTGTCAGCTGGATGTAGGTACAGTCAAGCCTCCATCAAGTCAGAGATTAGTAGCATTCAGTCCTGGAAAAATAAAAAACTTATGATCTTAAATGTCACTGTTTCTCAATTTCACTTATGTCACAGTAAAATATAAAGATAACTATGAATCAGAATGAAATCCCACAAATCTTGATGTCAGGAGTATTGATACTTTCTTTATGATCCTGTTTCAGTCATTAATAATGCTGTTGTTTTATAACATTTTTTGCCTTATTTCTTACTTTAATTTTTCAAACTTCAGTTTTCTGCTCTTGGTTACTGCTATACCTTCCTGTTTAAGTATGCAATGTCTCTACCTGTGATGGCTTCTATACTATAATTGTGTCACCTCACCTATTGGTCTCCACTTGACTTCCTTAGGAATAACTTCAAGACAAGACATTTCACTTTTTGCTGTGGAAATGTTTTTTCTAGCCCGTTTTGGGTTTTGGAGTTTATTTCCACATTGTCTTCTAGATGTCTGTCTCCTCTTCAGAAGACAGTAACAAAATAGAAATAAACATTACGGCATCCATATCTGTTTGCATGTCTAATGCTCTCATTCTCTTTACTTCTTCATCCTCCAACTTTTTAACTGTGTTGCCAACTCTGATTTCTTAATTTTTTTGAAGTTCCACTTTGATAGCAGAAATAGAAAGTTTACTCACAGTATCCTGGAATGCCCAAATAAGGAAAAATATAATCTTAGAGAAGTCCTAGAGAATTAGATAAAGGATATACTCAAACAAACAGAATGTATACTAAGTTCTGTATACCCAAACAAGATAAAATAAAGAAGAAACAGAACAGTTTTTGGTGGTGAAATACAATGATGTTCTGCCTGCTTAAGAACTGAGGTCAAGATGACAAAGAAGACCTGGAACTAAAAACGACTTCCAGAAAGGGTGTGACTATGTAAAGTAAACTAATGAATATATATTAAGGATAATAGCTAATGAATATGTAAACATTATGAGTAATAAAATGCCCTGTCCATCTGTCATTTGTCATGTTTGATTAGAGGAGCCATCTTTCAAACATCCAGCACGCTGAATAAAGAAAAATGCCCCTTTATACATCCACAAATTAGTGTTAAGTTTGTTTCTGCCACTTTTTGGTATAAACTTCTTTCAAAACAATGTAGCTATTGCCTAAATTTGTGTACATGTCTGCATATATTCATGCATGCACTGGAAATTTGAAGAGTGAGAGATTAGTGTTAATGTTGCTTTTGAACCAAAATGCATTTTATTTGAAAATGTCCCCTACCAAGCATCCTTAACACATTCTGTTATTGCCTTTTATGTGTTAGCTACCACTTTAGCAGCTGGAGTCAGTTAGTATCTCCCCTTTTATTTCAGTTGCTATTAAAGCAGTGCCCTGAAATTAATTGTTCCTGCTTCACGCTTCCAATATCATGATACACTGTGTGCCAAAGCTCTTATTTTTTGTTTCAATTGTTCTTTTCAGAATTCTCAGGAGAACTTTTTCTGCCTTTGCAAGTGACACAGATATGAGTTATAGCTTAAACCCATCACCAGCTGTTTTGTTGGAGCTTTATCCTGCTTTTAGCATTGATATATCTGTGAGAATGGAACGCATTTGAAAGGATTCAAAAAAGTGGAAGTGCTGCAGGCTTTCTATCTTGTTTTTCTGTGCTGCTTTCTGTTTGTGCTTGTGTGTTTGTATCCTAGGAAACCAGTGAAGGTGGAATTTGTGAAGTAAGAGCTTGTGATTATATTAAACATTAAAAAGATTTCAGATTTGAAAAGTTTTTAGGAAACAAGGTAATGCCAGTTTCAATTTCTAAAAAAAAATTAAAAAATCTAATTGCTGTGCAGAAATATTATTTAAATATTATTTAAATAGGAAGCAAAGTACTGGAAAACATAAATAAATGAACTGATTACTTTGTCAAAATATCCAGAAAAAGGTTCACTCAACAAGGTTCCTGTAAAAATCCAGGACAAGATTCTCATCTCTGTTGCTTTAGTATCATATCAGTGAAGTTCTGAGAGTAATGGATGTGCATAAGTGCAAAAGAGTATATTTCTGATTTGATCATTCATCAAACTACTGCACTTTTTAAACAGAAATGTGATAAGAGATCCTAAAACCAGGAGATATAACACTAAAATTCAGAAATCAAAACTAAATTAGTTTGTACTTCACACAGAGAGCAATAAACATATGCAGTGAATTATTGAAGCAGGTGATGAAAGTAGCATGTAAATAAACTCACATTAAACCTAGATTTGTCACCAAAAATCAGTGGATGAAAGTGTAGAATGAAAAAAGAGGACAATGGCATTAAAACAATGTATATGAGGTACACAAGTAGGCAGCACTGAAATGGTTGACTACACTGACTACAATACACAGGACACTGCCTCAGAGCAGTAGTGTGACTAGTACTGGAAACACAAGTGCAGGGAGTCAAGTCTCATTCCTCATCTTCAACTGGTACTGAAGATTGAAGCACACTACTCCCTTGACACTCTAGATTGATGAGCACATACACAATCATGGATTCTCTGGTCCAACTGACACCTCTGACTGGATCCTGGGTCCATCTTATTTGCTCCATAGGTCTACTCACCAGCTGGTCTAACTTGGTACTTGCTAGTAAACACTCAAGCACTGGCACACCTGTCTTACAGGCAGCCTGCACTCACAGGTATCCTCAAATACCTGCAGAGGCCCTCTGCCTCCCTGGTGCCTCTGTCCAGACCTGGGGTATCTTCCTGAATCATGAGTCTAGTTTAATATTCCCTATTGAACGTTATATACACCCAAATGTGAGAAATCACATCCTTCAGCCTGGGAAGGAGACCCCTGAGTCTCAGGATGGCCTGGGTTGGACTCCAGTGGCTGGGACAGAGGAATTTCCAGACCTCAGAACATACTTTACAGGTCAAAGGCTTTACTACTTTCCTTAGCAGAAACAACAAGGAGAATAAAAGGAAGAACAGGCAAGAGAACAACATTTTTGCCTTTAGTGCCTTGAGGTACTAGGTTAAAAGCAAGATAATTTGAAAAATCATTGTCCAGAAAGTGTGTATGCTAACTGGAATTGCAAATGAGGTCTTTGATTGTTCTGTGGGTTAAGGACCACTAAATTCAGGAAATATTTATTAGTACTGATTGCGTATAATTTTTTTACTTTAGTAGCTAAAGATAACCGGATCAAAGTTTCAGGTATAGATACATACATTCCAAGTTTATGTAGGGTATAGAAAGAGCTCAGGGAACCAACAGTTTGTCACTTAAGTGATTCCTCTGGGTTTTCAAAATGTTTTTTGAAATAAT
The DNA here is from genome assembly GCA_013399695.1 of Formicarius rufipectus. Taxonomy (NCBI): domain Eukaryota; kingdom Metazoa; phylum Chordata; class Aves; order Passeriformes; family Formicariidae; genus Formicarius; species Formicarius rufipectus. The sequence continues at coordinate 407,877 of VXAU01005251.1, read as the reverse complement.
ATTTCTGTGAAATATCGATCCTGTTGATTTAGTAAATAACACACTTAAAAATAACTTACGAACTAAAAATAAAAACAATGAAAAACTCAGAATTTTTGAAAACTTTTATTGCATATATCATCTTCAATTAATTATGTGAAATTTGTTGATATTAAAGAGTTTTACAAAAGGACTGTCCTAATTTTTAGATTTTTCTTACAGAGACTTAGTCTTCACTGTGGGATTTATCTGACAGTGAAATTTGGGAAGAGGGATGATATTTGTATTTGAACACCAGAGAAGGTCACAAGAGAGTTATTTCTTAACTTTGCCAGATTTCTGTGTGACCTTGGACAAAATCCTACAGCTTCAGTATTCATCTGTTTAAAGAAAAAAAAAAAAAAAAAAAAAAAGTTTTTTTCTTTCATTGTTTAGTCTGCTCTACCCCTCACCCACCTCCAGACTTGAAAGTTTTAAAGTTTTCAGCATTTAGCACATGACATATTATACTTACCTGTATACATCGGTATCAAGAGCAGACTTTCAGTTGACTACATATTGTATGGGTCTATATGTGAAATATTGAGAGATGAACTTTGCTATTCACTTCTCTAGCAGACGCTCTCCCCTTGAATGTTTCACTCTATGTATTTACACAAAAAGTTTGGAAGCGTGGTAATACCTGCTTGGAAAACATATGTCAAGGGCAACTGAGCCATAAAACATGTCTTTATCTTGCCAAAGACTGCTTACAAGAAGTGGTCTATAGTTTGTACTTTTTTTGTCTCTGTACATGTAACATTAATTGAATTGCAAGGGAAAAGAAATCACTCTTCACACTGCATTTGCAGTCACTATTGTGGTGTTTGCAGCTTCAGCTCAGCGCCAAGGATTTGGCTGTGCTTCCCTGAAAAACAGGAAGGGTCAGACTGTGGTGGAAGAGGGATGGAATCCACAGCCTTAGTCACTGGAAATGTCCTTGAGGAAGAAAATAGCAACCTAGCCTTGCTCACATGGCTCTAGGTTCCACCCGCCTCCCTACAACTAGGACAAGTATATATGGCATTATTTCTCATATACATAATTTATTATATATTTTATATATCCAGCATGTTTTATGTCCAGTCCACTTAAAAGTTTTCTACAGTCTGTAAAGCAAGGAAACATAGTGTTTTGCCACTACTGCCATCCATTTTTTAATCTAATGGTAGTGTTTTTCCCTTTTGTATCTATAATGCTTAAATCATTTAGGATTTCCTATGTACTGAATGGTTTTGACCTGTGCACAGTGCTTTTCAGGGAAACATAAGAAGTTTGAAAAATATTCAGGTGGCAATAATTCTTCATACACATTGAAATACATAAAAAAAGCAGATAGGAGAAGTGTATACTAATACCTGGATTAAGACTGAAGGATAAAAATAGTTTTACTTAGCTTCTTGCTAGCTGTAACTATAAGGTATTAGGTCTTGTTCTATTTTCATGTCATGCTTTCATGAATAAAACAAGTACAAAAAAAAAAAAAATGGGGGGGATAGTGAGAAGGTTAATTGGCAACCTTAATGATTTTATTCTGAGGAGCACTAAATTTTTTCTTCTTCCATTGTAAATTACCAAAAATATTTGTTTTGAAGCCAGTGACTCAATAACTGATTCAAAGTTAAAAATATAGTTAAACATTGTCTTGACTTGCAGTAGAGCTAAACATACACATAAAAATTTTCTTCAATTTGAAACTAAAACACTAATAAGTCATAGAAAGGTCATGATGATGACAAATAATGATGAATGTAGTTCATCATAATGATTATGATGTAGTTCATGATCAAATAATGATGAGGGTAATTACATATGGACATGCATGTATATGTATAAATAAACAAGGTATACAATTGCATACAAATATATATGGATCCCCATTTACATATTTATATCTATGTATATAGTACTTAGTATAATTCAGAGCATCTAAAAGTCCTAATTACAGCTATTCTGCAAAGTATTGTACAAACAAGGTATACAATTGCATACAAATATATATGGATCCCCATTTACATATTTATATCTATGTATATAGTACTTAGTATAATTCAGAGCATCTAAAAGTCCTAATTACAGCTATTCTGCAAAGTATTGTACAAACAAAAAAATCCACCTAATAAATTGCAAAGCAGAGTCTAAATATACACTTTGTCACATTGTGACAGCTAAAGCCTGACACCATTTCTTTCTTAAACATAAGCTTTCACTTAAAAAAAAATAAAGAAATCCTGTGTTCAACCTTGGATTGTGAGCCCCACAGACTGTGTTTAAAGAGAGAAAAACTAGAATTTGTAAAATTAGAATTTGATATGGATTAATAAATAGAATTTTCAGGTAACTTGAATTAATTATTGTATTTTAACACTCAAATTATGCTTCTGACCTGAATACATGAAAGATATTTAACTATTGCATGTGAATCATGTTTAGAATACCAAAGCATAGAAAACTAAATAAGGCACTTCAATAATGGCATGATTTGACTCTTGCTGCAAAGAGGGATACTGTACCCTACTGATATAATCATGAGCACAGTATGAGTGTCTCATTACATCAACACAATTTAACATAATATAAAACCCCACAGAGCAGAAATAATAAGCTGGAGAGAGAATGTGAAGGATGAACATTAAATACTTTCCACTTTACAAAGGAGATATTGAGGTACAACACAATTATTAGCTTCTTATCATGCGTGCAAAGTGCAGAGAGATTTACAGATAAAAATTCTATATACTCCTCAGAATATTATTTTTGCTGTTATTATTATTATCACTTTATTAACAACAAGAGAATGGAAAAGTAATTTAACAATACAGATAGGTCATAATGAAGGTTGCCAGGTCAAATTTAAAATCATTTATAAGCAGCTTACATGAAGAATGTTTAGTAAGACTGTATATGACATGAATGGGATTCAGAGAACATAAATATATCCATTCTTTTGTAACTATATAAAATGTCATTCTAAGCATATCTCTGCATTTTAATTAGAGTCCAAAAGCAAGGTTTTGACAGGCCATGTAATGCTGAATCACAGAAGATTATTAAAGATGATGTTTCAAGAGGAATGTAAGAACAACTAAAATGATCAAGTGAGTTAAGGGGAGTGCCTGATATTGCCATCAGTAAAAGACATGGCTTTACTCATCTGTGGCACTCATCAGCAGAAATGGTTGGCTGTCAGATCTAGCATACTTGTTCAAGTTAAATTGTGTATCCTCCTTGGGTATAAAAAAAATGATCCTCTGTATCTCCTTTAAAAATGATAATTCAAATTCTATGGCCCATAAAATGTGTGTGTATGTGTGCATAATGTGTGTGTATACACGTTTAATGTAAGTCTTGAAATATTGAGCTGTGTTTGTGGTAAAGAATTGTGAAATCAGATTTTCATTACATAGCCTACCAAAAAAGATATTTCTTTCTTCAAAACAAATTAATGAAGCAGCCTTCTAGAAAATTAACAATTGCACTGGTGAAAATTAAAATAGTATATATATATATTTCTTTTCCAAATAAAAAAATTCTATTTTCTTTTTCATTTATCTATACCTTCATTTAAGCTACAGCTTTATTCAGACATCATATTATAATTTTATAATATTTAATAAGAGAAATAATTCACGGTATGGGTTTTTTGGGGGGTTTATTGTTTGGGGTTTCTTTCCATTCTAGGTTTATTTTTGTAGCACTAGAAAGCAACACCACAGATTTTATGATACTTTTAAAAGAGTCATGAGATCAGAAGAAGCTGCAGGTTTGTGGATATTTGAAATCTAATCATTAATCATCATCTCTA
>VXAU01005251.1:347620-404036 GCA_013399695.1 Formicarius rufipectus | reverse complement strand
TTTATCACTTTAAATCACATGATTTGTTTTAAAAGACGTTAGAAATGTTAATTCTAGAACATGTTATAGGCTTAGCCTTACTTTTTAAGCACTGTGATCCTTCTTAAGTTGCTTCTAGGCATAAGGATGCTATGGATAGAAGTACATACTAAACTTCAGTTTAAAATGTCACAGTCCTGTTTTATCTCATGGAAGCTGGTCTTTTATTTAGAGGTATTTTTCAATGATTAAAATTTTGTGTTGCAATGAGGTGTGAATTTTGCTAAAGAGAGCAATGGAAAGCTGGATTTTTCACCTTTCATTATTATGATTCTATGTTTTGGTCCAGAGTCTATCTGTGACTCTGCTGAGCAGAAATCAGTCTTATTTTTGACTCATCAGTAACTGTCACAGTCCGGAAGGGAAAGAAGGAACAGTGCACACAGGGGAGGCTGTGAGCAGGTATGCACAAGTGTGAACACTTTGTTAGGGGGCATGGGACTCTCATAGGGTTCGGTCGGAGAGTTCTAGAACTTGGGTGGAGTTAGGGGCGGATCGTGACACAAAAGGAAAAGGGAAGGAGGGTTTATAACTTATAAGGGCAAACTGGGGGATGGCTTAGCCTTATAGGGTGGTGCTGCATTGCCCCACCGGCTAGCCAATGGGGTTTTAGGGGTACAAGAACCAATCAGGGGGCTGTAACCGGGGTTTCCATAACCGATCAGAACAACTGGACATACAGAAGTAATAGAATGGTAATAATTACTTATCTAATACATCTTTTATCCCAACTACAGCACCTGAACAGTATAAAAACTTGCAAAAACAGCAGCTCTATGGCAAAGGGCAAAAAGCAGCTCTATAGCTGGTTGTTGTGGCAGTCTCTAGTTAGCAGGAGACAGTTTCATCCATTGGTAAAAAGTATCCTCTTGGCAGTCCCCAACAGGTGCCTCCCCCCACAAGTAGCAACAGATTTCTCATAATACTTCACTGACAATAGTTTCCCCTTTCTCAGACAGTACAAAGAATTATATTTACACACTGTGACTGGTGTTACAGTTTACCTACCAAATTGAAGAACTGTCTTAAGTATATGTGTAAACATAGTCTTATCCATGCAGAACCCTTCATCCCTGCCTAACACTTACACAAATTATCTTTAGGGAATTCTGAGCATCAGCACTCCAAAGGTCCCCACGTTCCAGCACTTTTCCTGTGCAGGGTAGGAAAGAAGAGAAAACTATGCATAGAAAAGAACAACAACAAAAAAAATACAGATACAATAAATTTCAATTGTGTTTTTTTTCTTGAAATTGTACAGAAAACAAATAACAAGTAACATATCTAGATATTATATATCTAGTTTGAGAGAAAATGGATAAACTTTTTCTCTGTAACAATTTTTTTTTGGAGACTTGGCTGCTTTGTTTTGCCCACCTCATTTCTATAAGTTCTTTTTGTGTGCTGAATGCAATAGATTGGATTGAGGATAATCTCATCTTACATTCAAGGGTTTTAATAGTTCATTTATAAGGTACATTTTTTGTTGTGGGAACTCAGATAAAACACTCTATATTTTGGTTTTGGTATGACCTGATTCTTTGAGAAATTGACCCTAGAGGAAGAATAACAGTATAAATTGATACCTAGCAGTTATTTTTTATTTTTTTTTTAACAAAAAGGAGCAAAATTTTTCCTTAATGAGGTTTCTTTAATTCTCAAGATTAATACAACTCTGCTATCCCTTCAGGTAACTCTCAAGACATTTGTGGGCAAGTATGCAGCTAAGTATTGCAGAAAGCAATTTGGAAGTGAGAAATTGTTTTGTAATAAGGGAAGTGGATTAATTTCATTTAGGGTGAATATCTTCAAGAACTGCAGCAAAAAGTATTTCCAGTCCTCATGTTCTGAAACAGACTGAGAAACCACTTGTGTCAATAAAGGAACAGATGAGGAAAGGCTACCATATATGACTGTGACACACAGATAATATAGAAATATAAATAATATTTCTACATTGTTTCTGCCTGTTGAAACTTCCTACCAAAAAATTCTCTCTCAGCTTTCTGCCAGAAGTTCTCACAAGAGCTTTCTGTTGGAGTCTTCCTGCCAAAAGATCCTGCTATTGTGATCTCTTCAAAGCATCTGAATAGGGCTATGTGCCAAGATACCACGTACACCCTCTGTTAAACACTAAAAGTGAAGAAAAATTTTAGGAAATCAGAGGAAGTGAGTGAAGAGAGAGAACTGGTTATCACAGCCAAAAATCTTTCCCCATTTCCCCCATCACTTTCTCACTTTCTTCTATGCCACTGTCTGCTGCTTACCTGCCACCAGAGACTGAAACTCTGCCACCTGGAGAGTACTGAGACTTCTGTGAGTTTTATCTTATCTTTCTACCTGTGCTATGTTCTTGCAGGCTGCTAAACCAGGGCCCTGCATGGCCAGTGACACTTCTCCTTGTGAGCGACAAAATCTACACATCCTGGCTGCATTCCAGAGAACTAAAGCATCTAAGATCCCCTGCAGCTAAAAGACATAACACTGAAAAAGTGGCAGAGACAGAGAAAAAAAGAGGCAGAAACTGCTTCTCTTTTCCCCTCACACCAACTTGGCAAGAAAGGTAGTTTTTGGTGGTAACTTTTCTCTGCTTCTAAAAGTAATCTTAGCTGTTTCCAACCTTTTGTTCTTTCTTCTATTTGCATCTCTTGGCAATTAATAAAAATTGGGTTTTGGTACCAACAGATAACTGGTGTGAGAGAGGAATATTCGAATCTAAAGTTCTTTCTGCAACATTTATGTATATTTTAACAATGACATAGGTTAGAAGAACTGAAGATAGTGAACTAAAGAAAACGATGTAGATACCTTAAAAATTATTGTGATTAAGAAACAGGCTAGAGATTCATGCTGAATCTACATACCAAAATATTAAATTATAGCAGAATAATTAGTCTACTGACAAAGATGCCATATCCCTTACACACAAAATTGCAAGCATCATTTCTTATCTTCCCTGCCTGGCCACTGTTCACATAGACTGTGGGGTTTTTTCCTGCCATGATTTTTTTTTTTATTTTTAAAGAATAAATCACTTTATTTGACACTTCAAAGCTTTCAAGCCTGTTGGCTAAAAATATTTCTTACGCTCTCACTTAATAAGTTATTATAAGTCAAAATTCAGGTTCCATATCCTGTCTTCCACAATCTTCTGTGGGCCTAATTACAACTTAGATAATTTTAGCTTTTTACAGAAAATTCTGATGTGAACACAATTTTAATTTGAGCAAAATAGAAAAATTAATTCTAAAATAGGATGTGGAATGTATTGTAATTTCTTCTTTAAATTTTACACAGAATAAAACCTTGCTGCCATCAACCCTTCTTTACAAGATCTAATATTTTGCAACTCAGCATTTCAAAAAGCTACTAATCTCAGTCATTCTTAATCTTCAATCTTCTTTCTAGGTTCTTATTATTGATGGAATTTATGATATAAGGATGCTTACAATCACAGAACTGTACACAAAACACATTCACTATAGAAGCTTGTACTTTCTTCTATGTCTAGGAACTTGCATACCTAGCACCTCACAAGGTTCTTTTTCCAGGAGGATAAACGGTCCTTCTTTATTCTGCTTAAAATTTCAGATATTTTTGAAGGATTTTATTCCTGAGTTTTTATGGTTGTCATACAGCACGTTTCTTTCCTTTTTCTGAAGCCTCCATTCTTCTGTTATCTCTTCTAGTTTTCAATCCCAAATAGTCTCTTTTCCTTATTCCCTAAAAAACTCCACAACCTTGTATGCTACCACATTGTTTCAGATATCCAAATTTCTCTACTTCAATGAAATTTTCTTGTCCCATTGTCCTGGTTTCAACTGGCACAGAGTTTGTTTTCTTTTTCATAGTTGGTATAGTGCTGTGTTTTGGTTTTAGTATGAGAATAATGTTTATAACACCCTGTTGTTGCTAAGTGGAGCTAACTCTAAATCATAGGCTTCCCATGTGTCCTTTCTGTGCCCTTCTCAGTGGGGAAGTACACAAAAAACTGGGAGGGAACATGATCAATACAGCTGACCTGAACTGATCAAAAGACTATTCCAGAACATAGAACTTCATTCCCAGTATATAAGCAGTTATCCAGAAGGGAGGCCAATCACTGCTCAGGGATGAGCTGGGAATCAGTCAGTGAATGGTGAGCAGCTGTATTGTACATCACTTGTTTCTCTGTTTTAACTCACTTTCTTCCTCTCCTTTTTATCACCATTATTAAAATTAATATAANTTCCCTTCCCTTCTTCCCTTCCCACTGGTGCAGAGGTGAAGGGGAAGTGAATGGTTCTCAGCTGTCAGCTGGGGTTAAACCACAATACCCAAGCTTATTTTTCACCTCCACTCTCTCAGGCCTGATCTCCTGTTATTTCTATATCTTTTGAAATCCCCTTTTAGCTGTAAACCAAGTTCAACTGAACTGAAAAAATCACATCTTCTTTAAAAGAACTTTCTTTATTACATCATCAAAGCTTTCTCATGAACCCTTTAGAAAGTTGCTGAGTTAGGACAGAGCTTCTGCCAAGTGCCCAAAGGGCAAAAAAATTTTACCCTCTGTTGTGCTAAGTATGTGAAAGTAATTATTGATAACCTAAGTTCACTCTAGTGAATCTTTAAATAAAAAGAAACTGGTCAAGAGAGACCTTTTAAAAATAATCTGCAAATGAAAACACTAATGTATTTGCTACTAGCAACAAGCCTCAGAGACTTTTTTTTAACACCAGAAGTTTAATGACTATCTTGTTCTAAGAAAGTGCTGTGGAGTGATGCCTTTAAATTAGCTTTATAATCAGGCAGAGCACATTTGAAGAGGATTTTATTTGCAAGATTTAACCATCAATCTTGACTTAAATCTGTAATCTCTGGTGGGTTGGTCATTTCTCCAACAAAGATTTTCAGCACCAGCTGTTCAACCTTTGCCAAAGCTCTGTAAATTGATTGATCTGTCCCAGTTCACACCCTCAGGACATAGTTGGTCTATTGGCCCCTATAATCCTGAATGACAGTGTATATTAAAGCAGCACGGCATCTGAATTAATTTGTATTTGAGAGGAGAATGAATTTTGTAACTACCCTTCAAAATTTTAAACGAACTTATTTTCTTTATTAACCTTGTGTACTACAAGAACAGTATTCTACAAATACAAACACAATTAACACATCTGTATGCAAAGAAGTTTATATGGTGAACAGCATAGTCTAGATAAAAACACATTTTACAGCCCTAAGTTCAACTGTACCCGTGAAATGTACTTTAGGGGCAGGTGAATGGAAGAAATACATAAAGAAGGAAAGATTTCTTAACTACCAAGCATTCATCATGATGAAATTAGAAAATGCCCTTCTCTGTTTATTTGCTTGGATTTTTAATAATTTATTGTATTAAGATCTATAGTAAATACTAGCATAATTTCTTAATCAACATTGAAATAAATCCACATACTCTTATTTCTTATCACAGATTCAGCATTAATATATTTATTGGTTCTTGTACTCCCTGTGCATACGAATACAATAAAAGGATACATTTTTACATTAAACCCCTAAATTTATCAGTAAGAGTAAGGGTAAGAGAGTGAAGATTTAAAATAATGATCACTTCTTTTCCAACCTATTATCAATAGGGATATGAAAAGTTAGGATTATGTGCAGTAGGTCGGCTAATCATATAGCAAGTCAGCATGTTCCCACTGCCACTGTTTGAAGGTTAAATGAAATCAACAGAGAATTCTTTTTCTGAGTCTATATGTGTACACTCTATCTGTGGCTGGTCCAAAAAGCACACATCATGGATATATTTTAAAACAGGAGTCCAAACACCTGAGTTCAAATTCAGTGATCCTCCTCCAATCAAATTTTCTTGAGCTCAGTGGAAGTTCCTACCTTAAAAAATGAAGAATAGAATGTCTCCTGATGAAAACACTTGAGATTAAATAGAATTACCAAAAGCAGCTATTTATTTTATAGTCTTGTCCCTAAATAAGTCAGGATTTTGCTTTGTTTTGCAAATTATGTCTTCTAAATTGGATCTTCACAAAGGGGAAACATGACATTTTTGAGGACAGAAAATGTTAAGATTTAAAATTTTTATTGTCATTTCTTGGTTTACACAGAAGCACATTTTGTTCAGAAGTTGTTTGAATGGTCAAGCCTCATTGCCTTCAGGTTAATTACTTTTGGGACAATGTGGAAGCAAGCAGATGATCTATGACTGGATTTCATGCAGTTGGGCATCCCGTCATGCACTAGAACTAGAGCAAATGAAAGGATAAGGATATTTACAATAAATATTTCTGCAGACTGGTTATTGATGTTATCATTTACAATTATAAGAATTCAATCCTCAAAGCCCATAAAAACATTTTGAGCAATTTGGAAATTCTGAAGTAATAAAAGAATTTTCTTACTATGTAACTATTTCTTTTTAATAAAGTACTTGTTTTGTTAGGATTCCTACGTTCTTGATAGTACAAATTCTGAGGTAAAGCTCTTTTTACAGTCCTAAAGTTTTTATTTAAAGTCATCATCAAAGTTAGCAAGATGATCAGAATTATTTCCCATTGTTATAACGTGTATGTTAACTGTCATATACACTAATGAATTGTACCAGTAAGCTGTGTTAAAGACAGCCATGATTTTTGAGAACACTTTCTTAACATGTTAAGAAGAGGATTACTCAGAATGTTGATCCTGTTCATCTTTCTTAAATAGAATTTACAGTTTCAGAGGAAATTCTTTTGATAATGCAATTTTTATCTTTTTTTTTTTTTTTAAATGAAGGATTATATTACAAAATAGAAAAGTATTTTCAGTCTCTCTGAAATANAAAAACCCAAAACAAACAAACAAACAAAAAACCAAAACAAAACAAACAAAAAAAAAACCCACCATAAATCCATAAGTCTTTTCAAAGAGCTAAAAATTCTGCATAGCAGAAATAAAGAAATAACTTGTTAGGGAAAATGTAGAATTTTTAACCTTTAGAATAAGCAATGGAAATTTACCTTTTACCTCATTACTCTTTTAATTTTGCATAATGTATAGTTGTGTTTTGTTTTTTTTAAAAGACAGAATTTTTATACATCTGACTCATCTTAAAAAATATTATATTTCATACATGTAGATATTGCCTTCCTGAATGGGTTGATTTAAACTCTTTAACCTCTGACTGATTTTCTTGAACACTAAAAACTTATGGAAGTCTGGGATTTAAGGAATCAAAATCAGACTCAAAGTTTGCAATGGGAGAATTACTTGTAGGTAATTTTATACTTATTAAGTTTGATTTACGCTGTATATGACTCGTTTGATCAACAGCATTTTTTTTATATTAAATCAAAGGCATATATGTTAAATTTTTCACATATACAGGCACACTTAAAGAATTCACACACACATACATTACAAATTAAAAGGAAAGAATCAGCACCTAAAGAAAAAATTATATGGTCTTTTTTTAAAATGCTTTTCAACATTAGTTCAAGTATGCACTCAACAAAGAAATTAAGATAGCAAATATATTCAGCAGATTCCTGCTTATCAGCTAGGAAATAATATATTTTTGACTCAGATTGCTGATAATACAGGAAGAAAAAAAAAAAAGGATAAAAGCTAAGAACACTTCATTGCACAGAGCCACAATCCATTGTTACTGACATGAATAGCCTGTTGTAGTGACGTTAAAAACTTCCCCCTTTTTAGAGAATTAAGGTATTGAATAGTGAGGTTCTAGCCGAAAGAACTTTGAAGGACAAGCTGGAAAACAGCTTCTTATAGGCCCTCTCAGATTTCTGTTGTCCTTTAAAGTATCCTCACCAACCTCATATATATTGTAATTTCATATCAAAGATCTCTGAGGGGAAACTTTTCTATTTCCCTTTTCTTTTTACACTAAAGCTTCTCTGAATCCTGGAAACAGTAGATATTGCCTTAATATGTTATGCTTGTTTTCATGCAAAAGAGAAAAGGAAGATCAAGAGTGAAAAGGAATAACTTAAGTAAAGGCAGATGTATTTCAAAGTTGACTAAACCAAAAATCCTGTCTTAAAGAATATTAACTTGTTAAAAAATAGAGTCTGACATTCTTAGATGAAAAATATATTGTCAGATGAGTTAAGTAGGTTGACTAAAGAGTGGTCTGAAGTAGATAACTGTACTGTCAAAATCTATGTTATTCAAAGGTTGCTTTTGAAACAAGAGGTCCATCAGGCACACTTTGTACTACAGTTATAGTTGCTTCAGAGTTTCAACATGGTCATGAGCTTAAGATCCGTGCCCCATTTAAGAGGAAAATATTACTATAACTAGGGTTGAGCTATTGGACAGACACAGCTGCTGATTACACTTGCAAATTGATGGATAAGACATCTGAATTACTATCTAGTATGTTGGGTATATAAATAATGTTTATTTTATGAAACACTTCATCCTGAAGGTAAATATGTGGCTGAGGTTTGAGGTCAATGTGTTTGTTTTAAAGTGAATATATAAATGTATTCAGAACTCCATTCTAAATATGAAAGGAAGCTGACCTTTTAAACTGTGGCTGAACATATTTAATTACAAGAATATTACACTTCATTTTTGCTAGTATATCCAGCTGTTCCAACAGTATTTCAAAAAGCAGCTCTGTCATTTTGATCCTTCAGAATCTCTAAATATACCCAAATTATTTTAGAAAGAATTGTCTTAAGCACCTCCCTGTAAAATTTAATTACAGTTTCTAAGGAAGGCAAGGTCTTTTGTAAATATTCTCTAAATTTCTGGCTTTAAAATAGATAGTTGGGTTTCTGTGGCCAGGTTTTTGGAATTGATGGGGCTACAGGAATGACTTCTGTTAGAAGCTGCTGGAATCTGCTCCTATGTCTGGTAGAGCCAATGCCAGTGGGCTCCAGGATGGGTTGCCTGCCCCTGGCCAAGGCCAGGCCAATCAGGAATGACAGTAACACTCCCATGAAAACATATTTATGAATGGAAAGACAGTTACTGTGCAGTTGAAAACTGCAGCAAGGGAAGAGAGAATGAGTACATGTGATAATAGATAGACACCAAGATCATTTTCCCTTTCTCCCTGCACCACTGTAGGGGAAGAAATAGAACTTGGAAGGAGGAGGAGTGTGGGGGAAGGTGTTTTTAAGATTATTTTACTTCTCGCTCCTTTACTCTGATCCTGTTAATAAAAATATTTAATTAATATTGCCACCTTGAGTCTGTTTTGCCCATGATGGTGATGAGTAAGTGATGTCTCCCAGCTCTTAACTCATGAATCCTTTGTTGGGTTTTTTCTCTCTTCTGTCCAATTGCAGAGAGGAGGGAGGGAGAAGCTTTAGTGGGTACATGATATCCAGCCAGGGACAACCCAATACAGACAATATTAGGTATTTTCAAGTAGAAAACCACTATAATACCGCATTTCTAATCACCGTTGCATTCCCTCTGTCAAACACTTTGATTTCCACCTTGGATAAAAAAAATTCTAACAACTTTTGTTTCCATTTTCACTGCAATGAGGGAAGGAAAGATAATGTGAGCATCAATTTCTGACCCAAACTTTTATATTCCTTCCTGTCTTTTGTAATAGACAAGACTTTTTCTGTGTAAGGGAGATTCTTCATGTATTAGACTCTATTCATCTGATGTGAAGTAGGGAATGATACTACAGATATGTGTTAGACTGTGGAATCAGACCCGTAAGTGAAAGAAGAAAATGGTAGGAACTAGGAAACAGAAAACACAGACAAAAATTAATGGATGTGGGAAGAAAGCAACTGTGCCTAAGAGAAGCAAATACATGTAGAGCCAGAGGAAGATGGACATAATCGTCTAGATTCAATTTCTGTCTAGACAGATTCAGAAGAAGTTTAGGTAGCAGGGACCATCTCTTTGTTTACTGTAAGTGATTGATTCTCAATTTCTTTGAGTCATTCCTGAAAATTATTAAACATTTTCCTTTTCAGAAATATTCCTTGTTCTGTTTCCTTGTCAGGTGAATTAGAAGGTAAAATTCAATCCAACAAGCTGTCAAATAAAAACAAAAAAATATGAAACACAAAAGGATACATCCTTTGTGTTTAGAATTGAAAATGCTGCATGGGCTTAATACACTTTGCATATTACCATATACTCCACATTAGTATTTGAAACTCTGGTAAGGAAATGGCATTCAAAGAATAAAAGATATGTCAATGTTAATGATTAAGTGAACAGCATATGCAGGCATCAGTACCTTTACAGAAAGTGATCTGGGCACAGGGAGCACAGGAAGAATACAGAAACATTACCCAGACTTTCAAAAATGTAAAAAACCAAAACTTTGCTGAACCTGGAAATGACGAAGAGATGCAGAGAACTAAAATACAGCTGCTACACTTATAGCTGAAGTAAAACTAAAGGTAATGTAAATTCTATTCTCATGTAAGAAATGATGGAGAACTCATGTCAATGGACTAAGAAAAATGTAAGGCAATCAGTGCTGCCATGGCTTTTATTTTTAGTAGCAGTGTTTGTTATCAGGTGTTTCTGGTTTTTGTTATCTAGTGGAAGAGTCTGAAAGATTACAGTACTATTCATGGCATAGGAAGATGAATTCAGGGATAATGTGTGCAAACTGGATAAGCACAGGTCCATATGAGTGGATAGCTGGGCCAAGAGAACCAAGCAATTTCTAACAAGTTGCTCTCTGGCATCTTTGAGATATCATGGTAGACTTTCTCAGTGACAAGAAAATAAATCTTATGTCCGTTTTCTAGGGATTGCAAGAAAGTAAGTCTAGCTTACATTTTTTTAAACTCATATCTTAGGGCTTTGATGAGAGGAAATTTGAAAATACTGACATGAAATACTTGCACCAAAACAAATAAAAAGTCTTTCACATAATTACTTCTGGTTATTCACAGGTTACTTAGATGCTGTGGAATTGTTTTCCACTACTGACTGAAAATTAAACTGATCAGTTTGAGTATGGGAAACATTAATGAACTCTTAGAGCTATCTTACCTGCTCTTTCAGCTGAAAAATAATTGAAGAACTCTGAAATGAAATCCTGTTTCACTCTGGCTTAAGGTATATGTTTTTCCTGTTAGTTTCAAGACACTCCTGAGAGAAACATTAAAAAGTGCAAAAATTTTACTATAATCATAGGGGTCGGGTTTTGGTTTGGGTTTTTTTTTTGTTTGGTTTGGTTTGGTTTGGTTTTGTTATGCTTTGTTTTTATTTTGTTTTGTTCTGTTTTGTTTTTATGATGAATCTTCAGTTTCCAGCTGATAATGTAAATACTCAAGTGGGACAGCAAGATGGGCAAAAATAAGGGCTTCTAGAAGCACTTAAGTAGTAAAAGGTACACTAGGAAAATGTAAGCCTGCTCATGAATGGAACACACAGGCTCTAGAAACACAGGACAAGGAGAAGGTCAGGTACTGAATGGTTTCTTTGTCTCCGTCTTTACTAGTAAGACTAGGAAGTCATAGCTCTGGGAGAAGAGGATCAGGTCAGGGAATACTTAAGCCAAGTGGACTCACTCCATAGGTCTTGATGAAATGCAGCCACAAGCACCAAGGGAAGAAGGCTGATGCCATTGCAAGGCCACTCTCCATAATCTTAGATTGACTACGGCAATTGAGTTGCGTTTGAGGACTGAAGAAAATCTAAAGTTATTTCTGTCTTCAAGAAGGGCAAGAAAGAGGACCCAGGAAACTATAGCTCTGTCAGCCTCACTGCTACACCTGGAAACATGATGGAGCAGCTAGTCCTGGAAACCATTTCCAGGCACATGAAGGTCAGGCAGGTTGTAAGGAGTAGTTGACTTGCATTCATGAAAGGGAAGTCTTGCGTGACCAACCTGATAAACTTCAATGATTAAATTACTAGCTTTGTAGACTAGAAGAAAGCAATGGATATTTTCTATCTGGACTTCAGGAAGCCTTTTAACATTGTTTCCTGACCATCAGAAATCAATGTGACAGTGACATTTTATTATGAAATGTATTTATTTTTCTTTCCAAATATTCAGGACTTACTTTTTTTCCTGATATAATTTCCTTAATTACAAAACTCAAATCTTCTGAGGTTTATGACAGCTCATTTAAGAAGTAAATTGCAATAATGATTTGATGACAGCTTATGTAAGTAAAATAATTTTTTTAATCACAGTAAAATAAGTGGGAAAAAAAGAATTCCATTAAATATCATACAAACTGTGAATTAGTGGATTATAGACAGTCTGATTTTTTTTCCAGTCACTTAACTGTGAAAATAAATTGCTTATTCTTTCAATATCAAAGAATTTTCCAAAACATGAAAACAGTATGAAAATTTAGAACTTAACAAAACCTGAGAATGTATTCCTTTAAAAATAAAAATTGAAAAAAAATTAAAAAATGTTTCCAAGTTTCTTTATTCTCCTTTCTTTTTTTTTGTTGCTAAAGCAGATGTATCTATATGGCTGAGCAAGATAGTCAAGTGGTAAAC
The DNA here is from genome assembly GCA_013399695.1 of Formicarius rufipectus. Classification (NCBI taxonomy): domain Eukaryota; kingdom Metazoa; phylum Chordata; class Aves; order Passeriformes; family Formicariidae; genus Formicarius; species Formicarius rufipectus. The sequence goes on along the minus strand of VXAU01005251.1, from coordinate 391,538 downwards.
TGATTTACCTGAAAAATTAACATTTTTTCTTTTTCCCTGAGTAATCTTTTAAACAATTCTCTAATCTAATGCTTAATAAGACATGATATAGCATGATAAGGGATTGAAAGAGTAGCTGAAGTGGAAAAGAAGGATGAGAGATGTCTGAAAGATCTGAAGTCATAATTCCACTGAATTCAGAACCTGTTTAAAAGATTCGGTTAAACAGAGTTCGTGCTTCAAGAGTCTTGCATTTAAGAAAGATTTAATAGTCTGTGTCCTGGTTTTGGTTAGGATAACATTCTTCTTAGGAGTGGATACAGTACTGTGTTTTCGATTTGATATAAAAATAATGTGATCAGGTGAACAAGAGTCTGAGAGGGAGCATGGTCAGGATAGCTACCCCAAAATGACCAAAAGGATATTCCATACCACAGAACACCATGCTCATTACATAAACCAAGAGGAGCTGTCTGACAGCTGCTAATCACTGCTCCAGGATGGGCTGGCCATCGGTGGGTGAGTGATGAGCAATTATACTGTGCATCACTTGTGTTTCTTGTAGTTTAATCCTCTCTCCTTTTCCTTTTCCCTTCTTTTATTATCATCATTATTATCATCACCATCATCATCAAAAATATCACTTGTATTATTAGGGTGGGGGGTTTTCTTCAATTTTTATCTCAACTCACAAGCTTTGCTTGTGGTTTTTGTTTTTTGTTTTTTTTTTTTTTTTTCTTGTGCATTTGGTTTTTGTTGTGGATTTTTGTTTGTTTTCCTTTTTCTGGGGAGTTGGTGTTTTTTGTTTGTTTGTTTGTTTTTGTTTTTTGGGGTGGGGGGGAGGGGTGGTTGGTTTGTTTGTTTTTCAAATTCTCCTCCCGGTGGAGGCAGGAGGTGAGTGAGCAACTGCCTGGTACCTAGTTGCCAGCTGGGGTTAAGCCAGGACAGTTCATCAGCCAATTCTAGTCTTTTAGTCTTTTTTAAAACAAGGAAGAGATTAAATGGCAGTGAGACAGTCATACTATGAACATCCCCATGAGTAAACATGAAGCATTGGATTGAAGAGAAAGTATAGGGAAGAAAGAAGACTTCAACAGAAGTGGAGGAGAAAGGACAATTGTGGCAAAGCATGAAGGAAATAAGAAAAGGATGAAAAAGTACCTAAAAGATACTTAAAAAAAAATAAAAATAGCAGTATGGAAATGAAATGTGTGAGAGTAGAAAAAAAAGAAAAGACATAGAGTGAGACTAAAAACCTGTATCTCAAAATGTCAAATTATTACATTAAAATTCATTTAGCTATCTTCCCTGCTAGTTACAGCACAAGATATAGATTCAAAGCATTTTCAACTTGCCTAAGACTAGGCTGTTATCTGAGGTTAGACATTTATTCAAAAGTAGGATTATGTCACAAAAACAAATGGTCAGAGAGAGAAGACTTCAGAAAAGTTTGTCACAGTTTTTTTCAGACACTGGACTGGGGATGAATTTGTTAGATAACAAATTCAGGCAAATATGCTTACCTTTTATAGGATTAGAGTTTAAAAAGTTACAGTCACCTGTAATTTATATTTGTGTCCATGCATGCACATAATGATGTGCATTAATTTTTCATTTTGAAATATAAATTATTTTTACGTATTAAAAATATGTTAAAAAGGAAATACTCAAAATTAAGCATAATGGGAGGTCACAAATATTCAAGGAATCTACTTAAATGTATTTAAGGACAACAAAACTGTAAAGAAAAACATTTGTGTTCAAGTATACTTATGCCTGGAATAGCAAAATAATAACTGTTGATTTCATACTTTTAGGTATCTCCTCCTATTAACTTTCTTTAGATTTGATAGCTGTTTACAAGACTTGCATACAATTTGCAGTAATTTCAGCCAGGATTTTCTGTTATTGTATCAGTGAACATTGTGAAAAAATTTAGTTGACTTTACTAATGATAAAATGTGTATAGACTTCTGGTCTTGTGCTTTCTGCCCATAGAAAGCTGATACATACAAAATCATACAGCAGAAGTCTCAGATTCCATAAGTCTTACGTAGCCTCAGAGCTTTAATCTTTAGTCATATTTTGTATCAGACTATGTGATTCAGTGTACTTTATTTTGACTCAGAACACTATTAAAACAATCTGTTATTTAAGCAGTATGTATATAAATATGTATATAAAATATGCCATTGTTCACTTCACAGAGTAAATCAACCATTGTGAAACTCTCCACCCTGGGGGAGGGACTGGGCACTCCCATCAGAGCCCAAACAGATATAAGCTTGGGGGTTTGGGGCTGGGAGATCTCTTCAGATCCAGAGGAGGACCAGGGCTTCGACTGGACTGAGACTGCCACTGGACTGCAACCATCATTTTCACCAGCAGGTTTCTTGTTTTCTTCTTACTTTGAACTCAGGGGGGCCACGTGGTGCTCAGCACAGGGGTTGGTGAGTCCATTCTGCTCGTGCCCCGCTGTGCTGGGCTGTACATCTGTCTTTTGTGGCACAAACAAATTTTTCCTTCTGTATCAGTGTATTTTGTGATCTTTTATTGAATTGTTATTCTGACTTGCAATCCTATTCTGAGTTGGATTGATTTCTTCTGCCGGTTTAACTCTAAACCAGCACAGTCTGCTATGTAACAAAGTATAAACTTCCAATGTCTAATCCAGAATTTTACCCTATAGATATCCATGATTAGGTTTTACTTATGCAGCAAAAGTCCCACATGTTTTCTCCAATACACAATGCAATCTTCTTTATGTAGTGTTACATATTATCTGTTTTGGAAAGGTTCTCAGGTTTTTCTACCATGTAAAAGAGTTCTTTTCCCTCTTAAGTCAAGGATATAAGGAGATTCCATACTTCTCAGAATCAGATTCACTGAAATAATTCCCTTTTACCTAAATTTTCATGAATACACACACACATACACCCAGGAATACAAACACACAGGACACTGTTCAGAATATTCTGATTTTATTTAGCAATAAATTAAAATAATACCACTGAACCCCACTGAGGTGCATTCATTGTGTTTTTAGCAGGACTTATAAAAAATACTGTTTAAGATATGTAATTATAGTGAAGACTATCAAGGTCATATAGGTTCTACATACTGTAAAATTCTGTTTGTCATACTTCATGGCACAGGGCATTAATTAAGCTTGTCAGTGTTCTCAGCCTGTTCAGTATGACATCAAACTGAATGGAACATAGCTACTTTTTTTTTCTTTTTAAATTACTAGTGGTCTTAAGTGCATGTTAATAATAGAGGTTATTTTCTGATTTATTTTCTTACTCTATAATATTGCTGGGGAAATTATCCCTAAATTATTTATCCGTTTTCATTAGGTAGTATATGAGTTAGGGAATGCAGCTGCAGCATTTAAAATTACAAACTTGGGAAATTCATTCAGGTGACTTTAAAATAACCACATAAAAGATGAACAAATAATTTTTAATATTTCTCAAAAATGTCCTTTTTTAATATAAATCTTTTCAAATTGTTAGAATCTCATCAAACAAGTATATCAGTTCCACTGAAACATATTTGTATAAAAGAATGGAAATGAAAATAAAGATGAGGGGGGAAAGCACTGTAGGTATATATGCTTCATAAAATAGTAGAAAAACTATATTTTAGAAATATAGAAACATAAATATTTCTATGGAATCATAGAATTATTAAGGCTGAAAAAGACCTCCAAGATTGTTGAGACAAACTGTTAACCCAACACCACCATATTTACCACCCTCTGTGCCACATCCACACATCTTTATCACACTAGTTTTTTGGTAACTAGCATTTGGGATTTATAAATAACTTAGCTGTATCTATTATAATGATATTTCTAATACAAAAATCTCCTCTTTAAGGAAAAATGTATAACCAAATATGCAGACAAAACATTAACAAGGCATGATCATCTATGTTTCTGGAATAATAAAAAAATAGAGGTATTAATATGAAATGTTTAATTATATCTACATATATTATAGCTTATAATTTTTTAGAAGAAGCAGAGCCCTGTGACACATAAATTAACATTTTGCAGGGGCATATGAGCCAATTTGCCACCAAAAAGGCAAAGATGTTGTACATGGGAGGCATCCAAGTAGCAGACAGTTGAAAAAACAACAAAAGATATATAAGGAATACAAATACATATACCTTGGCTAATAAATCAGAAGGAGTACTGGCAGAAACAAAACAAAGAAAAACAGTATCAAAATGCAATTTTAAGATCCTTCTTTTGAAAGAGGAAGAAATAACATTAAAATATCAATCATGAAGAGGAAATAAAGAATCACCGTTAGGGGTATTGCTACCTAAGAGTTTATTGAAGATTAGTTTCAACTTAATGAAAATAGTAAATAATTACTCTTAAAATGAACGGCAAAAATAAGACAACCTAAGGACATATAATTCCAAATTTTACATTCATCTGTGTATCTACTGAATGTAACTAATCACTGAATCACCTTATTTCTGAGTCGAAATTATACCAGATTTCCAATGAGTAATGGACATAAGATGCTCTCTCAAGTCCCTTAAAACTCTGAAACAGTGTACTAATGTGTTTTGGGGTTTTGGCTTTGTTTTTTTTTTTGTTTTGTTTTGTTTTTTAGGTTTTTGTTTTTGTTGTTGTTGTTCTGGTTTGGTTTTTTTTTTTTCTTTTTAGTACTGAAGTAAAGCATAGAAAATGCCAAACACTCTCCAGATGTATCATTAGAAGGTAGGCCAGTCTTGCATTGCAGCACAATCAATGTAACCAGCTGGACTGAGACAGGGGGCCTACTTTTTTTGTTTGGAACTGATTTTAACTGCTTATTGACTCCAGCTCTCATATCAGTTTGCTCCAGGTATAACTTAAAATCTTTGTCCTTATCTGCCATCTTCATCATATGACACCACTGACACTGTGGCTACTATGGAAATTGATAATAACTATAGTATCACAAGAGGACATGATAGTTGTTGTTCCATGTTTTACTCATCTCTTTGATAATGTCAATGAACCTTACACATGCATTATGTCTTAGCCTTGAAAATATGTAATAGAATACAATAATATATTTGCTTGGAATTTATAGGATATTATTTAGCTCATCCACAAGACTGGCATAACTTGAACACAAAGAACTTCAACAGCACAAAGAAAAGCAGTGAAAAGCTTACAAAATAATCCAGCTACTCATCCATCTACACATCATTAAGTTTATGTACTGAGATCCTACAAAGAAAATGAATCACCATTATTAGATGTTGAAGGAGAGAGAATTAGAAGTTTTCATCATTCCCTTTCCTTGAAAGTAGTCACAGGATAAGTGAAAGGATTCATAAAGTGTCTGCTGCATGGGTCAGATCTCTAGCAAGTCTCAATTCTTTCCTTAAAATATAGCACAGATGCTATTTTTCAGTATGTTTCTAAATAGCAAGGCTTAAAAAAAAGAAATTAATCCATTAAGTAAATACAATAATGAGCTTGCAACAGAGCTTTAACTTTCTCCTACACTCCTGTACCATTTCTTGGTAAATATTGCAATTTCCTGGGAGTAGGCTAAGGTATTGTTTCAGAAAATTATTTTTTTTATATCAGTAGAGTATTTCCAAATTCCTTGAAACAAAACTTTGTTAAAACACATAGTGTCTTGTTCCAAGAGCAGTCATATTTCACATACCACACTGATTATTCTTTCAGGAGTCATACACCACTCCAAAGATTGTCTCTTCAGTAACTGGTAGTGTGAATTAACTGATAAACAGAATTGTTGAAGGAAAAATAATCAGGTAATGGGTGATTTTTTTCTCCAGTAAAATTTTTATGAAAGAAAAACTATTCGCTTTTGACCCAGCAAAACCTTTTCTTTCAACAGAAAGTAACTGGAGTATTTTTATGTGAGCATGTTGGGGGAAAGTCTCTGAATTCTAATTCCATGCTTAATGCACATTCAGATATGCAATGCAAAACACAGTAATTCAAACAGTATAAAATTAGAAACTCACAAGACATCCAATATATATTTGTACCATATTTCACTTACCAAACAAAAGACATGGTTTCAAATCCATTGCAAGACAAATAATTGATACTGGCTGGGGAGCCTAACCACTTGGCTATTGGACAAACAGAGGAAAAAAAGTCCTCCTAGCATAAGGAATTTTAATCTGAACTAGTCTGGTGAAAAGAACTCAAATCTATTGCGATTTTTGTCTACCTGTCAGTCTCCTAACTTCTCATAGATGCCAGATGGCATTGACTACAGTAGTTTCACCTGCTATGAGACAGTCTTGTAGGGTTCCTAGCCCAACCTATCTTTGAATTATACATTTTCATCCATTCTGCTGCTACTCAGTCAACAGGTGATGCAGATTGTGAATATTGATCACCTGGTACTTACTCTGGGGTGAACCATCTATTTTTATAGATGGTTCTAATTTTATACTTTCTTATGCTCTTTTAAATGCATGGAAATATCAGCTTATTTCAACACTTGGAATTTTTTTTTCCTTATTTTCATTTCAGGTGAAACAAAAATTTCAGATGATGTAGAAGAATTGCCACAACTCACAAATACTTTTGATTATTATGCAATATCCTTTTAGTGACTAAAATTACCTAAAAACCAAAAACAAACCAAAAATAAACCAGATAGTCTTATATAATTTCAAGCTGCAATATTCAAACATTGAATACTTTTATTTTTCGGTAAATCAGTCTTTAAAAAAAATGCAGACCTGGAATTTCAATCAAAAGTGCTTTCATGGACTCCACGTATTAATTCTATGTAGTGTTCAACCTGTGAACATTATTAATTTCTACATGAATTTACCTGGTTGTCTCTCCTTGGCTTAAGAAACTCACTGGAGTAAAATGTTCAGCTGCTATTGCTGTCATGGTGCTTCATCACAGTTCAATACTCCCAGCTTTTACATACTGCAAATTACTGAATGGAGCAAACAAACCTGTGAAGTAGGTGGGTATGTTGAACTCATATATAGTTGGAACCAAAGCAATTCAGTGTTATAACAGTGACAATTACATATAAAATTATATGCACTTAGGCAATTTACTTAAATGGAAACCCTTAACACAGCAATTTGTGAACTAGACAATTATGAATGCCTTTTCGGTTTCAGTTTTAGAAAATTATTTCAAAAATGTATTGTGTCAAGAAAGTTCTTAAGAAGATAACTATTGTAAAAATTTGTTTGATATAATTACACATTACTCATTGATATGAGTGTGTGAGAATAAAGCTTTGTATCCAAGAAAAAAAAATCTTCCTGTGTATGAAAGACCTCAGAAATGATTAACAAATAAACCAAATTCAAATATTTCTCCCATAATTTTAGTATCAGAACTCAAAGAAGCCATTTCTATTCCTATGAAAGTAACTGTGTGACAAATCAACCGAAGGCCAAAATGTAATTTACTTAGATAATATTACCCAATGGAAGGTATCCAAATATTTGAAAGGTCACATATATAGTGCTATACTAATTTTAGTCAACAGTGAGCATCTTTATCACTTCACTGTTTTACAGCTTTCTTTACCAATTGAGTACAAAAGAACTAGAGATACCTAAAATAACTCTGGTAGAACTATTTTGGAGAGCAGGGAAATTTAAATTTTTAAGAACATTTTAGTAATAAAAAAACCCCTTTCTTACAACTTGCTACTGACTTTCATCGTTGTTATAGACTTTTCAATTTAACAAAGTAATCAAAAGACTGATGCCTTAAAAAAACCCATATATTATAAGAGCCAGAAGAATATAGGATCACAAGTCCTTTGCGAGTTTGTCTGCTTCTGGAAAGAATTGTAATATGTTCTAGTAAGTATAGCAATCATGTAAATGCAGCTTTACACAAACATATACACACTATGAATCCTTGTTTACAGTAGGAAAAATCACTTATGCTGTAAGTGAAATGAATGCTGCATCAATACAAAATTTTCCTCAGAAAAACTCTTCAGAGTCCCAAAATTGTCACAAATAAAATTAAGCAATTGAGCTTTGCAGAAATACCCTCTCTACTATAGGATACCTGGGTAAACACTACAAATGAATTACCTTCAAGTTGAGTTCATTGTTTCACGTCCTTTGTATCCACACTACAAAGAGCTGCAGATGTCAAGTATGAAACAACCTGCCTTCAAATTTTCCTCCTTGAAAAACTGGTTCTGCAGAAAATGTGAAGGATTTGGAGACTGATGGAATTTATGGCTGCTCATGACTTGCACAGGAGTACTCATTGCTGGATAAAAAGCTGGCTGAGTGTCTGAGTCTAGAAAGTTATGCTGAATGGAGTTCAATCCAGTTGGTGTCCAGTCACTAGTTGTGCTCCCCAGGGCTTTGTATTAGGGCCAGTTCTGTTTAATATCTTTACAGGCAATTTGGACAAGGGAATTAAGAGAACCCTCAGTAAGTCTGCAGACCATACCGAGTGGGATGGGAACATTGGCAGAAGGTAGGAAGGCTCTGCAGAGGGATCTGGACAGGCTGCTTAAGGCTCGATAAAGGTAGGTACCACACTTGTGTTGCAACAATGCCACAAATCTCTACAGACTTGGGGAAGGGTGGCTTGAGAGCTGCTCAAGGTAATGGGCTGACTGGGCAATCTACTGCTTCTGTGTGATCCCTGAATTTGGAAACACAATAAAATGTATTTGCACACAGTCAGACATACAGCTGGAATACCAACTCAGGATAAATTAAAGCCTGGAAGAAAAAAATCTTAATTAATTTTTTTGAGGATTCTGGGATTTTGTGTGGGATATATTGCCCTGAATTCATGCTAGAGTATTTAACATTTCTTCAATAAATCTGAGTCCCTCATATTTGTCTATTTCAATGTTTGTTCGGATTTAAGTGGCACTTTCTCTAGATTCACTGCTGGAGAAACAAACCAAAAATCAAAGTAATTGAAATAAGAAAAGAACTCTACCCTCCCAAAACCAAACTAAAGCATACCTCACAACCGAATTTTATCTTTTGCCTTTGGACAGATTACACAAATGTGTAATGGTTTTTATTTTCAGCCTTATGGCTGTTCAAATCATCATGATCAAGGAGAGAAAAGTGTTTAAAATCTGTATTCTCCACAAAGCAACAGAAAGGATAAATAACTGCTCTTCTATCAAAACAGCAACTATAATAAATTTGTGAAAAGCAAGAAAAAAAGGGTTTGAGTTTTCTGATAAAAAATTTAATGAGAATCTGAAATTTCCATCTAAGTTGTACAACCTCCTGCCTTAGAATGATTTTTCATCTTCAACAAGTTCCAAATTTATATTGCCGTTTCAGGGTTGTGTAGTTTTGGTTTTCTCTCCCTTAGGGACCCTATAACGTGCCATATAGTGACAGACTTACTCTTTTGTCAGGGCCGTAGCTTGTTTACAGGACTATTAGGAGTTGATGAGGGGTGTGACACCTGAAACTAATTAGAGACCACCTGAATCCAATTAACCAATTAGCAAGCTTGATTGTAAAGGGTATATAAGCTGGCAAATAACTGAATAAAGCTGGATTAAGTTTGCATCATATTGGTGTGTGTGCTCTTTCCTGGGTTTGCCATGAGTGTGGGCTGCGGCACTCTTTAACTTCCATTTTAGGTACTTTATCAGTAAATAGCAAGGAAAATTAATCTTAAATATATAATTTAAATTTTTCAGTTTCAGTAGACTTTTATAAAGGCATGATTCTTGTTTCTAAGTATTTGGGACTATTAATGATTAGGATTACTCTGTGAGTACTTAGCACTGCACTTTGTACTAATATACTTAATTTCGTTCTGTTCAAGTCTTTGAGGTCATTTCCTTATTCTTTGATTTCATTTCCTTTTCTGTAAAACCTCCATATCTCTTTCACTAGAAGATTTTTTTAGTGCATCCCTTATTTCAACTTTTTGTTTACTTTATGTAAAGAAGACTCATGAAAACCTTCAATGGAATTATTCCCATGTACTTCCAAAGCTGCATGAATATCCTTTGTCCTCTATGAACCTACAGAGTGGCATTCTTTCTGCAATAATTTCATCCCAAAAATCAATCTGATTAGTCTGGAGGAGATTAGATATTGACTAAAATGTTAAAACTGCTGCCTCCATGAAAAGACATTGCTGGCCTTGATATGTGTATGACATATTATTTATTCTCTTTTTGTGCTCTGTCAGATTTCAGAATTAGGTTTCAGAAACTCTTTACCGGGAGGTAGTTTAACTAAAACTGTTTTGTTAAAAGATATTTTCTTCCTAAAATATTGAATATTGGAAATACTGTGCATTATTAAAATTCAATTTCTACTATATTTCAACTAAATTTGTGAGCCCACTACATTTCTTTTCCCTCTTTTCCTTGTAAACCAAGTTGTGTAATGGAAAATGCCACTTTGCAGAAGTATTTTTTCTTCAAGTTTTACAGTTACCCTGTCTCCATTTTACTGTTTCCTCTTCTCCATGGCTATATTGTTTGTGACAGCTGTAATTATGTACACATTTGGGAAAAAAAAACCAAAAAAACAGAAAAACAAATAAAAAAGGCAACCAAAAACAAGGGGGGAAAAATGAGTTAACTTTGTACTGCAGTGATTGCATGAGACCTCCTTCCAATGGTGAACATACCACAAGGCATTAATTTCTCCCTCTTTCTTTCCATCTGCTTTCAGTGAAATATTTATTAGGAACAAATGTCTCTTTCAACACAAGCCCACAGATTCGTGAAAGGCCTTACTGTTGCCTCATGAATGCCAAAATTATGTTTTCAGTTCTAAATTATATAATACTAAGCAGAATTACCTTCCTTTTATTTTCTGAGTTAATTTTTCAGGTTTATGAAGATGCCACACACAAATGAGTAGTTTTATTTTGTTAACAATAAATAATTCTTTCTGTTGCTAGAGAAAGTATGACAGAATAATATCAAGTAATTTTAAATTTTCCACTGTTCTGATGTGCTAGCATAGCAGTCAGGATGTTTACACAGTGTACATGGTATATAGCTAAAGTGTTCATAAAATTTATGATATCTGTATCTCCTTTCAAATGTTCAATTTCTTTCTGAAAAAAAATTATATTACATGTGAGCAATCTTTTGAAATAAAATTTTTTGTTTAAAAAAGATATACAAAAAATAGTTCTTGGTACATGTGGGGTTTTTTCATAAAGAAAAAATCCTAATATTTTTCCTGCTAAATTAAATGAAATTAAATAAAATTATGATATAAGGCTTGCATGTTGGCCATTTTATGGTCACTGGAGAAAATAAAAGTTTTCAAACTTCTAATCATTGATTAACTGTAGATGCTATTCTCCTATCATTGGGTTATCAACCAACAAGCCACTAATACAGTGCAATTTATAATTCATGGACTTTTCTCAGGCTAAATGGAAACTGTTCATCCCATCATTTTGCTGATTCAGGAGTACTGTTAAGTTACAATGCTGTCTATGATCAGGAATTTCTACTTTCCCCTAGTCAACTTTTCATTGACAGAGCAATCTTAGTACTAATTTTTCCCAAAGTAGTTTTGTGTTCTAGTACTCAGTGTGTTAGAGGGCAAGTTGAAAATAGTACGGGATCCTCTCTCTTTTCCTTTCATATGCTTGTGTATATAATAGCAACAGAGAGAGGATATTCACAGCCACTATTTTAGTTAGTTGCCTAAATTAGAGCCTTAGTCCTCCTAAATTCTCTCTATGAAGTCATTGTGGTTATTCTAGGTAAAGAGCACTACCAGAATAAAGAAAAAAAAAAATCAAAGAAAACATATGGAAAAATTAGGTTATAAGGATATATAACTGTAACAAGGGTACTGTTGTAGATAGATTAAAAAAAATTCTCCTTAATGTATGGACATAGAACTTTAAAAAACAATGGAAAACATACAGCAACCTTATGAGGTAGCATCAGTTTAATTCCATTAGTGTGTAATTTTATTTCTTTTACACAAGTAGTGATGTAATTCAGGAAGAAATAAGAAGTGATATTGAAAGAAGAGGTGTGTGTAGTATTTATAAGCCAGAGCATTCTGCTTTTCACCATCACTTGACAGAAAAAATGGAATCTGCGACTGCAAAGTCAAAGATGAGACGTGCCAATATCATTGATATGACATACTATGAAGTCTTGTTTCTGAAAGAAACAGTTTTTCAGGAAGTGAAACCTCATCGTCTGTAAAATCTCTCTACATTCTACCTTCCACCTCTGAGAATGCTTTAGTAGCATTTATGGTGTTCTTTATTTGCACCATAACTACTGACTTTGAAGTGACATTTTTCATACAGTATTTCCTGAGTTTTAGTGTCAATTTATGTCTTCCATTATAAGTGAGCTTATGAAAAGTCAGCAAATCTTAAGCTTCCCCATGAAGTGTTTCAGGTTTTTTGCATCATTAGCAGATGTAGATTTTCTACATCCAGAGAAAACTTGCTCTGATGAGAAAGATTGTTTTGTCACTGAAAGATCAATAGTATACTTGGTTTTTAGATCAATTCTTCATTCCATTTCGAAGTGATTGCATTTATACATAATGCAGAATGATGACCTTTTGCTAAGCAAATGTGAGGCTGTTATATTTTTTTCTCCAGAGTTTCTAAACAAATATTTGTGATGTTTGTTCTTCAAATTTGCTTATTTACTTGATCTTGTCTAGGTAAGTCTGCATTTCTTTTTGAGAATTGTTTCCCTGGAAATGTAGATGTTTCTCTGATAGATACAGTTCTTTTAGACACCTTTTTCATAATAAGAGTTATGTTACTAAAGTTGCCTTGCCTTTTTCTTTTCTGTCTCAGATAAAAGGTATCAAATGGGTTTTGTCTAACTTTTACCATTTATTCCTAAGATAAACAGCTATAATCATAATGCTGAGAATTTCAAAGACATCAACCTAGAGTTTATTTAAATTACATATACACATATTTTTTCAACAGAAAGAACTGCTTGAAACTATTTAAGAAATTTTAAACTACCTTCTTTCTCCTGAAAACACAAATTTGAAAAAAACAGGAGGCTAAAGCCTTTTTTAAATTTGTAGTAAATCTGTTTTTCTTTCCTCTCTTATGAACATCATGTTATAATATTCAGGATTTAATTTTTTTGTTTCAAAAAATTGAATCATGTTTTGCTCTGAAAATTTTAGTATAATGTATTTTATTCTGTCAGTTTTGTGACTCGTGGGGATGGTCCTTTGCAGAGCTAGAAGTTGGACGCAGTGTGATCCTAGTGGGTCCCTTCCAACTCAGCATATTCTGTGAAAATACAGGGGGCAATATCTCGTCTTTTACTGACTTTATTAATAGAGAGTTAGCAACTCAAATCAGAATATGGAATCATAGAATCATTTAGCTTGGTCCCTGTGCACCATATCTAGACCTCTTCATTTGTTTATTTTTCTTAGTTCTCTGAAAGTGCAGCCTAGAAGTCTGTATTCTTTTGAAGTTTTTCTTGATTTACATCTTGTAGAAGGACTTTATTTTTTTTGGTTTGTCAAACACAGTAACATTTCTTACCTTAAAATTGACTCCACCAATGTTATTTGGTCAAATAGAGAAACCAGAAGTTGTTATGAGTTAGATGTGAAGGTCCATCCTGTTCTAAATACCATTACTGGTATATTACCTAAACCATCAAAAAAATACAAGGAAACCAGATGCTCTTTGGACTTGAGACCCAGTCTGATCTCAAGTCTAAAAACACATTGTTTAATATTATAAAAGTGTTCTCAATATTAAGTCAAACTAAGAATCTAGGAATCCATAGCCCTGTTTTGACAATAGTTAGCAGATGATTTTTAGAGAAAGAAGGATAAGCAAGAGCAGTACAGGGTGACCTTTCCCTGGCATACTGTCCTAGCCTCTGCCCGTCAACAGATTAACAGCTTCCAAAGCTAGAAATAGTATCTTAATTTTTTCTTTAACAGCCATCAATGTTTGAATATTCTATCATATTCTTTTTAAAGAAATATTGTATACATGTCATATATATGCTCTCTCTATATAATGCATATATGTGCACATACACATTCATTTACAAAAATTAAATGGAACACTATATAAGAATTTATCTTTTACATATTTTATTATCTAATTTGCTTCATTTTCGAAGAAAAGCAATCCTGCTGACAAGTTACAGAAACTCTCTACTGCAGAAGCAAAGATACAGTAGAGCTTTTAAGGAGAAGACAAGGAGTAAACTCTCCTTCTGTCACTCTTGCAGGCATTAAACTCACAAGATCAGAGAGAAAAGAAAAGATAGAAAAAGGAAGGTGATGAAAGAGTTTACATGTCGTCATCATCATTATCACTCGTATCTGGATTTTTAAAATATATGTATTTATAGAGGTGCATCAAACAGAACTCTAAATAATGTTAAGGATATCAGCAAACTTTAATTCCTTTCAGATTCTTAATATTAATGTGGCATTTATTTCACCAAATTCAAATAATTCATCTTTCAGTTTAGAACAGTTCTTTCTTTTAAATATGTAGAATAGATTTCATGTGACCTATTTTTCTTATCTTTTAAAGACTGATGTTTTGCCAGTTTGCTCTTCCATGCTAAAGGACCAGGTTTTCTTTTGTTATTCTGGAAGGAGATATTTGTTAGAAACATGCTTCTGCTACAATTTGCTCATTTTAACCTTGATTGAACTTTGAAAAGCACTGTCTCCAGTCTAACAACTGTATATCTGCCCATAATTCATTAAAGGACATAGTAAGCCCAAGTGCAGACAAGGCCCAGAACATTTCATGACAAAATGATAAAATACTGCTCACTTCAGTAGTTAGACCTGTGATGACCCAGATTGCCTGTGTTGCAATTATCTGGAATGGACTTGTTGTCTCTTGAAATGTAATACTAGGAATTTATATGTGGTATTTATATTGTTCTTGTTATAGAAAAATGTAATCACCTCCCAATCATTAGTTGATACTATTCTCAAAATACCCAAGAAATGTTGGGAAATATTGTTATATCGAACAAATAGAAAAGCTCAGCTGCAGAAAAAGTAAATCTTTTACAAATGTCTAGGTACACAAAAATGTAAAATAGGACAAAGTGTTTTACAAGAGCAAATTATCTTGTATAGAAAGGTTTTGAAAGCTAGCTGTGGCTAAGGCAAGCACAATGAACTGAAGGTACATAAGTTTGAAGTGCCTATTTGGTTAGAAGCAATTGGATTGCTGCCTCCTTTTCTTTGGGTTTCTTGTTTGTTTGAAGAAGACAGGAAGCAGGAGAGGATAAGAGCACTTACACTCACTTTTTCTATGGTCTCTTAAGTCAGCAACTCTGGCTTTATTTTTCAAGTCAGCCTTGTTAGTCTGCAGGAGCATATTCTAGTCAGTAGACTATTGTGTAAGAGAATACAAGGCAGAACTGTTATCTGGACACTAATCCAGATTTTCATGGAACATTGTATGAAAGCAGAAATCATTTCAAAATGAGAAGCTTTATTTTTACCCTCTGTTCAAAATAGTCTAAATATTACATTTTGTATATACTTGTACCCCTGCCTCCCTCCATAGAACACCCACCCCAACTATAAAGCAGCCTAGTCTTACCATGCGGAATGAAGGCACTCCTCAATGCACCATTCTGCCAAAGTAGCAGAACTCCTGGGCCTTCCCTGCCACAAAGCAGGTGCAAACTTAAAATACCTTCTGGCTCTTTGTACCTAAATGCTTTTGAATCAGCCTCTGGGTCTGAGTTTCCTGTCTGGTACTACAGGTGCCTAAGTGCATTTTTGGATCTTGCTACTGATATTTATTGACTTCAGTGGTACTTAAATGCTGTGGGGATTTCAAAAATCCCATTCATCTTCTATCTGTATTTTTAGGAAGCTATTGCCTTTAAAACTCATCACACAGCAAAAAATCTGAACCTGGATTAGCTGAATCACAGGCTGGCCAATCTAATCAATTATGTGGACTTCCTCACTCATCATACATCTGCTAATGTACATGTAGATAAAAGTCTATTCCAAAAGTCTGAGTTAGTGCACACACTTACTTTCATACAGCCCAGTGAATCAAAAGATCAATTGATGAAAGTAAGATTTTTTTTCCCATTTTCATTTGCAGGTATATTCTTTTTGATGTATAAAATTGTTCTTTTTATATTTTTCCCCACAGAACACTGAGACATTATATAGAATGAATGGAAATACAGCCAGTGTCCATCAGTTTTATGTTAGTACAAAAGCACTTTTGTCTTTAAGAAAATGTATTAACCCATTTATGTTAGGGTAAATAATTTTTATGATGAAAAAGTCATTATTTTCTGCAACAACAGCAAAGGGAATTTTTTTCTGTCAAAAACAGCCTATTCTAGACCTGTTGAGCTCACACATGAAATACTCATCTTTTAGTTACAATGGTTTCTTTAGACAGAGACAAAGCCCAAAAAAACACAGAAAATCCATAAAAGTGTGTTCCTGTAAGGATAATGCAGAAAGATGTGCTTGTCAGAAAATTATTTCAGCTGTCCTTCATTTCAAAAGAAGAGCAGACAAGAAAATTTTGTTCCACGAGTCATAGAAGAATACTACGTACAGTATAAATCTTGAAACTATAGTTTTCCTTTAAAGTTAACTTGCAAATAGGTTTGTTTAATATTAAAAAAAATAATAATTTAGAAATAAAAAGCACTTTTGCATACTTGTAAAAATACTTATTAACATGGAATTGTTTCGCATAAGAGAAAACTTATTTCATATTTTATCGTTAAATAATTTTGGTATTATAATTTAAAAATCATTATTTCCTAAATACACCTAATAAAATAGGAAGGACAGCTTTGCAGTGTTTTAAAATACTTCTGCTACTATTTTTAAGATGAGATACTGTGTTTACTGAAAACTTAAAATATTTATGAATCTTTACACAGTATTCTCTTTTTCTTTCTATCATAAAATGTATAAAATATAATTAGAAATCTTACTAACTAGTCAAAAATTTTGCTGAAATTTTCATTCTGACCCTATTCAGAGCTTCATGATCTGAAGATAATCAATCCAAAATGTAAGACTTTTTTTTTCTTTATCTGGAAAGTCACCAGATTGAAACTACTGTCAGGTAAAGTTATCCAATTACATTTTACAGTATCAGTACCTTTTATTATTTTAATTTTTTTGTCTTTCTGGATTCCTTAAACAGGAAAAACTAAATTTCTTAAGAATAAAAAATAATATAAATATACCTAATTATAAAATGAAAATAGAAATATAAACCAAACTAAACTAATTCAGGACAATGAGTTATGGTGCTGATTGCATTGTGCATTTAAGCAGCTGTTTTGGTAAGTTGTTGAAAATATTTCTGTCACACATTTTCAAGGAGTAAGAAAAAATTGTAAAGAATTACTGAACTTCCCTGAGTGAATTTTAGTCCTGATTTTTCTTATCACACGTCATGTCCAGTTGCTACTATTATTATCTCACAAGTAAAATAAATATGATTTTGCTAGTATCATTTGCTTGTGTAGCTTGTAGTATCCTGGTGTGTGCAAGTAGGTCATTGACATGGATGCTCCAGGTTTGCACAGACCTGTGATGTTACCTGTAATCCACTAATGCTCACACTAGTGACAAAGAACATCACCATGCCAGTTACATGTCTCAAGGTCCCCATGTGCTCCAACCCAATCAAGGAGGTTGTGCAGACTTCTCACGGTGTCTGATGAAGAGGCTGCTCTGCCCAGCCAGCCTGGGGAGAGGACAGGATGTCCTGGGGAGACTGGCAACACCAAGTATCTTGCAATTTCCTCTGACTCTGTTGAGTCACCCCCAAGTCTTAAAGTGGAATGGAAGTCTTTCAGGATTCAGAATGTCAGACATCAAAACCTCTAATAGTACAGCAATTTAAACATGATTTTCATAGCTGTTGCTGCCATAGAGAGACAAGTAAGACTAACACTTGTGAAAAAAAAAAAAATGCATGTGCTCATTTGGGTAAAATATTACTAATTTTATTTTGTCACTTTTTTGACATTTCACTCATGTCCACCTTTATCCTGACCTAAATCCATGAAGGTTAGTGCTTTGGTGACTCTGTTCTTTACTAGTCAAGGTAAAATCAGAAATAGGTTTTTTGTGACCCTAACATAGTCTACAGCTGCAGAGTTTCTATGAGTAAATATAATAAGTTAATCACCAGTCCACAGATTCTCAGCATATTTTTGAGCAAAATGGTTTTTTTTTGTACTAACTCCAGCCAGTGCATCATAACCAAACACTGAAGGTGATTCTCCTTCTAAAGAAACTAATCAGGTCTGATCAGACGGTCATTATTAGTAGATAAGAATTTTTTCACATACTAATACTATAGCTATAAAGTAGGCTATCCTCTAAACTTTGAACTAAGTTGATTTGTTCAATGTTTTCCTCTTAATCTGGTACTAAAATTAGTTAAAATAATGTGCTTTTTATCTTCTTATCTTCCTTTATTTTATGATCTTTAATTATGAGGGCTTCCAATATCATCATATGAAACATCTACATGGCTGAATACTTGTGGGTGAAATGTCAGCATGTAAGTATGATATCTTTTATGAAAGTATGTTAAAGTGTCTTTTTTCTTTTTCTTTTTTTTTTTTTTTAAGGGAATTTGCAGGGAGATTTTATCTCATTTTTGTCCCTTCCTATAAGAAGTATTCAAATCCCTTTAAATCAATTTAAGGTCAAAGGATAAAAATATGAAAAAGCAGATCTGACATAAACTCATGCATCTATATTGGAACTAATCTTGTTCTCATATCAAATTGGCAAAAATGGTGGGTAATCACATCCTCCATTGTGGTTGTCTTCAATGTAATTAGAGGTAAAGGGTGATGGGTACTACCCCAGTTCTGGTAATTTTGTTCCTTGTTTAATTTAATGTAGCCTACATCAAGCTATGTTTTTGAGCAGTTTTTCATTATTTATCACATATCTCTACTATTGATACCTTCTCCCAGTCTTCAGGCACAAACAGTAGGGCACAAGGACCTGTTCAGAATAAAATAACTTTGCATGGATGACCCTGGTTTGTTTGGGGTTTTTTTCTATATTTTTCTATATTTGAAGATGAAATGAACACATTTCCAAACATTTTATGTATGAGATCTTCACACAGTAAAACTGTATGTTTCTAAGTAGGATCTTAAAGGTATTGTCCTTTATTACTTTTGTAGCATAGTTCACAAACTAAATGAAAAGAGAGCATTTATATTTGTAACTCCAATTTGCACTGAAAATAAGACTTTTTTTTCTTTTTTTTTTTAATTATATTTTCTCAGTACCCTGAGATATTCATGACTTATCACTACACAAAGGGTATTCAGCAAGAGGGAAAATGGTGACATTAAATAATTATATAAGGAACTTTATTGATAGAAGTCTCAAAAATATTTCACTTCTGTAAGAACATCTAGATCAGTGTATTTTTTGTCTGTAGCTAAGGTCACAGTTAAACATGACCATAATCCAGAGATATATCATTTAGATATAACAATATGGACATGATGTAAGACAAGTTTGGGGAGTGAGTCCAGAGGAGGGCCATGAAGCTGCTGAGAAGGCTAGAGCACCTCTCCTATGAAGATGGGCTGAGAGTTGTTCCACCTGGAGAAGAAAAGACTCCAGAGAGACCATATAGCAGCCTTCAAGTACCCAAATGGGGCCTCCAAGAAAGTTGGAGAGGCACTTTTGACAATGGCATGTAGTGATAGGAGCAGAGAAATTAAATGAAAGATGGTCAGCCACTTCTACATGGAAGGAACAACCTAAGATTCATAGATGCTCATGACTGAAAAAGAACAACAAAAGCCAAAACATAAAACAAACAAACAAACAAAAAACTCACAAAGTTTTATTAGCATTTTTTATTAGCATTTATTTCCACTTGGCATGGAAATTGGTATATGTTTTGCCCCTATTTTCTAATAATAAGAGAAATACAAGAATAAAAGGAAAGAGGGAAGAAGGAGAGACTAAAAGAGAGATCAGCCAGGAGAGGAAAGAATATCACCAGTCATGGGTCCAGCCTCAATAGCTGACAGCGTGTCCACCTGGGCTTTGTGGGGATACCTTTCAATAAGTAATTTTTCTCCACCCTGGGCTTAGGTTTCTCACTCTTCATGTATTTACGTGAGTTAGCATGCACCATCTGTTCTTTTGGACCTTTCTGGAAATAGGCTGGGGTGGCTTTGAGGATCTTTTGGTGGTTTTGGTGCCCTCTACTGGTCTTGCCTAGGCCTTCATCCTAATCCTACATCTCTGTTTTTCTGTGTTGAGCAGTGTTTATGGACCAGAACAGGGAAGTTTCTTTCAGAAAAGTGCTGCCACATCTTGTTCTAACTTACACACTGGAATGGTCATCACTGTTTGAGGCATTGCAGCACATTAACTCCTTACTGTCCAGGTTTCTACAGTTGCCAAAGAAGTTGTGGATGCCCAGTCCCTAAGAAGTGTTCAGGGCCACGCTGGATGTGACTTTGAGCAACTTGTTCTAGTGGAAGGTGCCCATGGGCGTGAGGCTGAAACTAAGTCTCCAACATGTCTTCTGACCCAAACAGTTCTATGATTCTATGAATGTTTTAGAAGATATTATGGCAGACATCTTAAGTGGTTTATGAAGATTCATACAGGAGAAAATTTCTGAGACTTCAGTGGTGACATTCACCTGAGGCACATTAGTTACTGATGTCTTGTCATTCAGGATTAATATATATCTACCCATAATATAAAAAGGGCCATATTGAACAAAGATGGAAAAAAATGTTGTCTTAAGCTGAACAAGGGATAGCATAAGACACAGTAGAACCTTATTGTGCCTTTATAAACGGCATTATATTTTCCTTCCTCTACAACATAGCACATACTGTGTTTTTTTAAGGTACTGTGATAGAAGAAGTCAAAGACTACTTAGCCATTTCCAATAGTGAGAGTAAAAGCAAAGAATCATTTGACAAAAATGTTCTTTTGCTGCTCTTACTTGTTATCCAGGTCAAGAAACTGGCATTTCAGCAAAAGTAGTACCTCATGTCTCACTTAACGAAGCATACATGCACAAACTAAACCACACTTTGGCTCATAACAAGGTAGAAGATCTGTATAGACATTTATTCTATTCCTTCTGCATCTCCAGCTTTCACTGTTGCCTTTTTTTTTTTTTTTTTTCTCCAAGGTCTGGCTTGTTGTAAGATAGTTCAGTGAAAGGAATTAAAATATAAACAATTTTTTCTCTGCCTCTGACATAGTCTCTTAAACTGACAAAAGCTAACAGGGTTATCTGTGGCAAAAGAATGCTCTTCATAATAAATTACAATTTCTGTCTGCAGGTCAGAGGAACCCTTTGTCTTCCTGTACAAAACACAAAGACGACACAATGACATTTATCTCTGTTGGACTTCTCTAACAACATCTCTAATGGAGAACAATGAATTATACATCTATAACAAAACACTAAACTGACTGCAGGTCTCAGAAAATGTTTTTCTAAAAGTGCGATACATCACACAATACACTACAGACATTGAAACTGCTCACATTAAGTTTTTGTGCAATTAAATTAGAATAGATTAGATGTCACTCATGAATTATCTTCTGCTCTTCTGCAGTAATTCATTTAATTGGCCTCAGTGATCAACTCTGAGGTTTCTCATCTTCAGTGAATTTGTTCTGCCCAGGAGCAGAGTTTGCAAGAGATATATCAATTCTGAACACTTTCCTTCAGTTCACTCCAGGTTCTCAAGTAATTACATGACTAGACATGCATTTCAGCAAAAGTCACCAAAAGAACCCCATCACCTAGGCAATTTGAAAACTTTTACTGCTTTAAAGTTCCTAATTAATCTCTATCTATCCAGCAAGGCATATCTTTAAATTTATTTCTCACCAGGTTACTTTTCATCATGTAATGTTTACAGTAAAAAGAACACAACCAGCTGTAATACTGCAGTTAGCACACGATATTTATATTTGAAAACAGTGAATATAGAGAGTTAACAGCATTAGCACACAACAGCATTACTAAAAGTATGGGTCAGTAGCACACATGGATCATACTGGGTTTTTAGTGTGTTTTCTTTTTAAAATGCCATTTAAAGCAGAGCAGTATCAGGAAGAGGGAAAAACTTTGAAAGTAAAAGGCATACGGATTATGACAGGGAGATCAAGACACTAATTCAGTGCAGAAAAACTCTTTACCATTATTGTACACGTATGTGCATGGGTGGATAAGAATGCATAGCTACTATTGGGTTTTACTGGGTACCTGTATAATTTAAAAAAAAAATATTTTTTTAAAGAAAAATCAAGTGCATCTGGGTTAAACTGTTAACCGTCATTTTGAAGTGTTTCCTTCCCTCTAAATCTGCTTGTTTTACCATTCTGATAAGAGCACTTTTTTTCCTTT
The DNA here is from genome assembly GCA_013399695.1 of Formicarius rufipectus. NCBI lineage: Eukaryota > Metazoa > Chordata > Aves > Passeriformes > Formicariidae > Formicarius > Formicarius rufipectus. The sequence continues at coordinate 369,157 of VXAU01005251.1, read as the reverse complement.
TTTTTTTTTTGTTTCCTGAAACAAGGTTTTAAAAGTTCAGAAATGGAAAACTTTTCTCACTGTTCTCAGGGAAAAGGACTTTTCTTTAGCCTGTGGTCTGCTTGTGAACCTCAGTTTTGCAACTGTAATACATGCACAGTCTTCTGTCAAACCCTACAGTCAGCCACCTAACTCACAATAGTATCCTACTACAGTGACTGGCTGATTAAGCTTCATGAGGTGCCTCTGAAGAGAACTGACAGCAGCATCAGCAAGGAAGGAACAGACCTGAAGTTCTCCCTTTGCAACAACACTGCACACCACAAGGAGCTACCGAATTGATGTCAGGAAGTCCCTCCATATAAGTTCAATTTTCTACCCTCTTTCCCATCTAGTTAAGGAATGGGCAGCACAAGGAATAAAATAATGTTTCTTTAAAGCTAGACTCAGAGAGCCTACAAAAACATAGATGGATTGATAGCTCTTTCTATTATATTCCTACATGACCTCTCAGACTGGTCACAAAGTGAAAATGATGATCACAGAATTCTTACCTGCGTTTCATAAGGAGGTTTGATTGAACCAAAATTCAGTGCAAAAGTGTGAAAACAGGAAGTCTGTGTATTTTTATGAAATAATTTTGAGACTGTTTAAGATAACAGGAAACAAGGAGCTTAATGTCTAGAGATAGAAATAGCAATCAGAGCTGAGAAAGCTGACAGGAAGGTGAAAGGAATTGTTTAAACGGGGAGTCTTTGTTCTTGGGAAGGACTTCAGCCTCTGACATCTGTAGAAGTTGCAACACAGAGAGATGTAAACAATCAGGAAGATTTCTGGTGTGTGGCAGGGTATCTTCTTGGTACAAGTATCATGGTGATTCACAGAGGGAGAGGGGGTGTACTCTGAGCACTCTTAATTGCCTTCCTAGGCATATTTTTATGCCCTGTACATATGCATGTTGGCTTGTTCACTGCATGAAAATAAGTATAGGAAGTTCTTTTAAGTCTGTGAAAGAAATTTATTTCTAAACTTTTATCTTTCTAGTATGTATTAACATACCATTAGTTTTATGGTTGCTATCAACAGGAAGAGAAAAGTCTATAAGTGCCACATTTTTCTAATATGGATATTGGTTAAATGTTTTAAAAAATGATAGAGTAGAGCAAAATAATTATTAGATATTATGAGGGCGTAGGCATTCTCTTTTCCATGTATTGCAGTTACTTCAATTTTTTTTTAAAAAGTCAATTAAAAATAGACTTGATTCATTTGCTTCTGATTGAGCAAGCTGCCAATGAACTCATCTGGAGCTGCTCCTGAATTTTCTTAATACCTCTGAAAATGGAGGTTTCACAGCACTTTGCAGTGAACTGTCAGCTCAGTGCAAGAATAGAGCAATAATAATTTCTTTCCTTAGCTAAGCTGTTGCATTTCAGAACTTCAACATTTTAATTTATGACTGAGCACTTACCTAAAGACAAGAAAAGGTCCATCTAGAACGTCCATGAAGGTGGTTCTAGAAAGGTCCTTTGAGAATACCCACACATATTTAACAGGCTGATGATATCTGGATTTACATTCAGGACCTACTTATCAGGAGAATACTTTGGAAATTCTGTATTGAATCTAGGCCTTTAAATATCTTTGAGATAAAAAAAATAAATAAATAAATAAATAAATAAATCAGATTTCCTCCAGGCTGAGTCTCTTCCATGGGTTGCAGTTCTTCAGGAATAGATTGTTTGAACATGTGTCTCTCATGGGGTCACAAGTCCTGTCATCAAACTTGCTCCAGCAAGGGCTTCTCTCTCCACAGGGCCACAGGTGCTCACCTTCATAGACTGCAGGTAAGTGTTTGCTTCAGTGTGGACTTCCATAGGCTGCAGGGGTCAGTCTGCCTCACTATGGTCTTCACCATGGGCTGCTGAGGGAATCTGCTCTAATGCTTCAGCCATCTCCTTCCCCTCCCTCTTAACTGACTTTGGTGTCTTCAGAGTTGTCAGAGTTATTTCTCTCACATATTTTCCCTCTTCTCTCTGGGCTGCATTTGTTCAGGAGGCTTTTTTCCCCCTTCTTAACAATATTAGTCCAGAGGCACTAGCACCATCACTGATGGCTCAACTTGGCCAGCAGCAGGTCCATCTTGGAGCCAGCTGGCATTGGCTCTGTCAGACAAGGGGGAAACTTTTGGCAGCTTCTAAAATAAACCACCCCTGTAGCTCCCTATATCCAAAACCCTGCCATGGAAACCAAATACATTCCACCCTCTCCTCTATGAATCACATATTTAAGAATTATGAAAATGCACATTCATCACACAATCTTCTTAAATTTCAGAAACTTCATTCACATCAAAAGAAAGAATTTGTCTCACCAAAATCAAAATAACATAATAATGACACTGAATGAAGGTGTACAATTTACACACATTCCACCCCTTATCCTATCATCACAACTGAAATTTCCACAATTGTTCTGTTCTTCATTCTATAGCTCAGTTTAGTCCATGTTTTGTCCATTACCTCTTCAAATTATTACACTTCTCTCAAATTCCTCAGGGTCCAAGCCGCCAAAAAAAGACTGTGGTAGATTGACCTTCTCTGGATGACAAAATGATCATCAAAATCTTCTATTTAAGAGATTAAAATATACTTGTGGAGATGTTCCTGAAATAAATAAACATATATTCATGTGAATTTTATGCTCAAAATTTAACATCAAAAGCCATCATAATGTGAAGTGGCATTCTAGAATAAAGTCTCTCTGCTTGTACAGATTATTAACAAGATGTGGATGAAATGCCCTTTTATCAGCCTACTTTATCTTGGATTGCTGACCAGCATTTCTCACCCCTCAAACTTTATGTCAGAGGAGACATAATTTCTTATCTTGCATCCATAGTAAAGCTGACACTAAGGCACTTAGCCTAACTATAACTGAGAACACTGTGCTCCAGCGTATTTACCCAATGCAGTCCTCTGCCAATAACTCTCCTGCGTGCAACTATCCCCCTGGGTGTCCGCCTGATGCACTGGACAGCTGCACACCACTTTAAATAAAAATAGATTAAATATAAACTACTAACAATGAAAATTATTCAAGTCTTCCAGAGTACATTGTATTAAAATTCACTTTAGAGTTGAATCCAGGTATTTCTGTTAAGATAAAATAAACAATCTGGTTTTGGATTAATTGCCTTTTCCTTGCACAGAAGCGTCAGGTGAATCTGCATGGCTTGCCTGCATTTAAAGCTTAGTTGTTACAGAAATGTTTTAATTTAACTCCTGCAGATTAAATTTTATAAAATTGATAACTCAGGACAGAGCTTTTCTCAAAGAGGAGAGTGGAACAAGGCTTTTCTTTGCCATTCTCACATTTTTTTTTTTCCTTACTTTTCAATGGTGGAATGACTACCCCTAAATAAGATCAGGTTTGAAGAATTTTTATATTAAAAAATTGTTTCTCAGATACCTTATTCAAATGTCAGAAGAAAAACTTAGTAGTTCCAGAGAACATTTCAACTACTGCAAATATAGGCAATCTAAACATGTGAGCAAACTGCAACAGTCTTATCTTACTGTAGTTTGGTGTAAATGCTTTCAGGAAGTTCAAAATTTGTTCCTACTTCTTTGATTACTGACAGTACTGAAGGCTAAACTTACGCATGTATCAAATTCTTCACTTTTTAGAAAATATCACAATTGCAATTCCATTTAGTTTCTCTAATGAAAAGAAGATGTGGCTAAATTATTTGGTAGTAAATTGAGGTAACTTATGAAAACTTTATTTAAAAAATGATCATAATATTTAGGTGTGTGTTGATTGGTATTGTGGAATTTAAATACTTTAAATGAAAAGCTATTACAAAATCTAAAATTAAAACTTCTGTAAGAAAATATGAGGAGAAAGTGTAAATACATCATTATGGATTTACAATACAATTTCCAGTAAATACTTCATTTCAGTAAAATGCCATTTATAATAGGAAGAATGAATCTTTCGTGGAATATGTTGAATTTCTTTGTCAAGCTAGATTGTTTTAGAGGTTTGTGTTAGATAATAAAATGTATTTTTCAAATTTTTGTGTAGGATAGATATGTTCATTTTGCCTTAAGTAATATGCATCTCAAAATTATATGTGAGGCATTGCCTTGCCTGAGTGAATAGCAATACAGGTTTTTTCCTAATTATAGAGCAGCTAAGCAGAAAAGAAGCTGGGAAAAAGTCTTAATGAGAAAAATCCACTCAAGAACAATAGCTGAGTTTAATGCTAGGTGGACACTACTTCTCAGTTCTTGGTGGTAAGATTTTATGCTCTGGTCAAAAGTAAGATCAGAAGACAACAACCTATTAAAAGGAGAACCCTACAGTGAGGCAGAAGCTGTCAGCTTCCTAAAGCTGACACAGACTTACTGAGAATCAAAATTTACAATAGATGAACATTTACTGAGTTCTCAAACATCAGGATGTACCATATTTTTGTAAGGCCTGAACAGAATGCCAAATATAAGTCAATTAATTGTACTGGGGCTTCAAAACCAGCAACCACCATCAGCTGCTCTGAATATTTTAGCAAAATGGACAGCACGTTTTCAACTATCTGTTCTTCAGTTGCGCAGTCCAGTTACTTTCCAAGGCCTTAAAAAAAAATATCTTCATGACATCAGGAAAATGACACTCTTTATAACTTTGAAGGTTAGATATACATTTATATAAACAGCATGGTAAAATACAACCATTTGTTGTATAAATGCTCACTGCATAACTGTTCCCCCAGTTTTCCCTGCCCTNCTAAAATTAAAACTTCTGTAAGAAAATATGAGGAGAAAGTGTAAATACATCATTATGGATTTACAATACAATTTCCAGTAAATACTTCATTTCAGTAAAATGCCATTTATAATAGGAAGAATGAATCTTTCGTGGAATATGTTGAATTTCTTTGTCAAGCTAGATTGTTTTAGAGGTTTGTGTTAGATAATAAAATGTATTTTTCAAATTTTTGTGTAGGATAGATATGTTCATTTTGCCTTAAGTAATATGCATCTCAAAATTATATGTGAGGCATTGCCTTGCCTGAGTGAATAGCAATACAGGTTTTTTCCTAATTATAGAGCAGCTAAGCAGAAAAGAAGCTGGGAAAAAGTCTTAATGAGAAAAATCCACTCAAGAACAATAGCTGAGTTTAATGCTAGGTGGACACTACTTCTCAGTTCTTGGTGGTAAGATTTTATGCTCTGGTCAAAAGTAAGATCAGAAGACAACAACCTATTAAAAGGAGAACCCTACAGTGAGGCAGAAGCTGTCAGCTTCCTAAAGCTGACACAGACTTACTGAGAATCAAAATTTACAATAGATGAACATTTACTGAGTTCTCAAACATCAGGATGTACCATATTTTTGTAAGGCCTGAACAGAATGCCAAGTATAAGTCAATTAATAATTGTACTGGTGCTTCAAAACCAGCAACCACCATCAGCTGCTCTGAATATTTTAGCAAAATGGACAGCACGTTTTCAACTATCTGTTCTTCAGTTGCGCAGTCCAGTTACTTTCCAAGGCCTTAAAAAAAAATATCTTCATGACATCAGGAAAATGACACTCTTTATAACTTTGAAGGTTAGATATACATTTATATAAACAGCATGGTAAAATACAACCATTTGTTGTATAAATGCTCACTGCATAACTGTTCCCCCAGTTTTCCCTGCCCTTTCTGACTTAATGGCCTACATATACATAAGCTGTTTAGGTATTTGTCAAATTTTATTTGTATTAGACCATTGCTGTCAGCTACCAGAAGGAAAACTATTTTATAGCAATAATAATATGAAACCAAGGGTCCCATGAAGCTTTTTGTTCATATGGTCTACTACAGCTACTACAAAAGATGTGTTTCAACTGTTTCAGCCATTTTAATTTCAAGGGGAAAAAAATACTCAGGTTTTTACAGTTTCCAAAAGGATTCTACTAGGTAGTTTAATGGACTTCAGCAGAAAACAGCTTTCAATAGAAGTGTTTCATGCTTAGATTCATCCCATTATTTCTAGAATCTCCACGTATTTCCCAGAAATAATGATTTACTGGAGAGGGAGATTGTGATATTGAGACTATTCAAATACATTTGTGATGGCTTTCTCCTAACTCATCCAAGTCAGTTATTCTGTATTCCATTAATCATTGCGTAGTAAATGAAGACAATAAAGGACTGAGTTTTCAGTTGTCTATGGTGATTTGCACATTCTATGCAAAAGTATTTTATGTTTTGTTTTGCTTTACAAAATCTGTGTAGTTTTAATATGCTGCAGTCTATTTGGAGTGTGTAACGTGTTTGAGTTCTCCCTACCTATTGGTTCCATAATGTTAAAAAATTAAGCTCTAGAACTGACAGAAGAAGAACGTGTTCTTAATCTTGGACCACTCAAGTGAAGAATCACGAATACCTTAGGCTGACAATTACCTCACTCTTTCCTGACTGCAAGCAGCTGAAATCTTAACTCTCATGCATATATAATTTAGGAATTTTAGTCATCGAATTTGCAAAGTGCACTGAAAGACCTGGAAGCAAATATGTAAATGCTGTGATCCCTTTATCCTCACCTATAACCTCCACATTTGTTTTATTTGAGCCTGTAATTTGTAAATACTTGACTACAACCAGCCAAAGGAATATGAAGTAAAAGTAGAGGTTGACCTCTATTTTCATTGTATCCCCACTAAAATTTGATTCTATTTGACTTTTAGGGTATCATACAGCAAAGTAGAATGTTCTTGCTGAAAATTACTAAATCTAGTTATTCCATCTCCTCAGCATAAATTATTACTTTGGAGTAAAAAATCAGGTTGTGTTTCCACCTCCTCTTTAAAACAGAATCACTATGCTTTTAGGCTCTACTTTGAGGAGAGAACTAAGGGGTTTGAAGTAAATGTTGACAAGGTGGCTTCTGGCATAATAACATCTCTGAACTTAGTTTGTTAAGTGATCAGCATTCAGACTGAGGGAAGAAGAACATATCTGCAGCCTGATGACAGGAATATTCCTCCAAGGGAAAAAGAAAGAAATCAGATACTTGAATCATGTGAGATAAACTCTCTTCTTTTTGGGAAAATATTTCAACCAGAATTTTATGTTTCATGCTTCTTTTCATTGAACAAAAATGGTTGGATTTGCTAATCTACTTTGCCGGATTAAAACAAGTAGAGTGCAATTCAATTGTTTTGACATATTTTCCATGCATGTCACAATATCATATGATTTTGCCTATGTTTTTATGGGTTTCTGAAAATTTGCAGGCACCCATATTTAGGCAAGTAGTTCATACTAGAGGCAACCATTCATTTCAGACTGTTCAAACTAAAGTAGTTCTGGAAAATAAGTTCTTCAGAGCTTTTTTTATCCTGACCTTCCTAAATGCCTAAATATGTGACTTGGATTAGTCTAAAGTCATTAAGACAGTGCTAAACATTTAGTCTATACCTCAAACTTTTCCATATAAGAGTTCCATGAACTTAAGTAAGCTGCTCTTTCAGGACACAGTATAATTGCATAGGACTTAAAGAAGTGACACTCCATAGTCAAACAGCATATTCACTGTATACTGACATTGTAAGGTGAAAAAGTATTTTTGCCATGATATAGGAGATTATTTCTACAGCATTATATACTGTAAAGTAAGGGTTTGCATTCTTCTATATTTATAATAAAACATATAATGGATTCAGTTTCACTCCAGGCATGACCATCTTCCCAGTGAATTAGTGAAACATTTTCATTGACTTCCCTTGTTTTACATAAAAAACAAGGACATGTTACTGAACTCTGTTTGTAGAGTCCTAAAAGTTTCATTTTTAAGGGATAGGGATAATTTAGGTTATTTTTATATTTTTAAATATGAAATGCAACTATTTTCTGATTTTGAATTTGACAGTGGCAAGATCAGTTTATTTTTATTGCGTAAAATGTAATAAAAATCATCAAATTAAATGAGAATGGTCTTGTGTTTAAGATACGCTGTTAAGGTAAGGGATATCAGGCAGTTGTAAAAATCTACTGTCTTGGGAAGAAAATATTGTGTCAAACAATCTGTCAGTTTTAAAATGCAGCATAACCAACTTATTTGTGCATCATTGTATCTGTGTGCAGACAATAGTGTTACAGCAGCTAAAGCTCAGCCACCACTTTGTATTTTACAACAGAGTCATTAATGTTTATAATCACTTTTTGTAGAATTCTACAAAAAGCCACAGACTCCAGTTGTTTTATAATTCCTTCAAATGGACCCTTTGACCTTTTTTAACATCACACCAACAAGTTGTCAGAATAGAAACTATATAGACATATTCAGATATAATTGTGGGAATAATTTTATATATTTCCCTTAAGTTATATGGGGGGAAAAAAAAAAAAAAGTGCATCATTTGCAATAGTATAGAAATTAATCTGAAATTCTCTCAAAGTCTTATGGCCCAAAGAGGGTGATGTACAATGAAGAGATGATAACAGTGACAGTACATACAGAGTAGGATTGACATCTAATGCTGGAGTCTTAGTCCCACTTCTACTATTGACTGAACCTGACACTTTTCATTTGCATCATTTTGCAAACGTGAGGTAGACTTAAGATTGCATCTTTAAAATAGGCATAGCTAGATGAGATGTACCAGAGGACCTGACTTTTCAAAATGATTTTTAGAATCCACACCCCTTGTGATAACTGAGCCTCAGTAGGATTAATGACATTTGCTCTCTTCAAAAATGTATTATGAACATTTAACTGGTGTTCTCAAGTAGTATTTGTACAGAAAATACTATTGAAGACATTGCAAGGAGTAGAAATACTACTTGTAAATTCCTGACTTGCCTTTCACAGTCATTTCTTTTGGTTCTGTATATTCCTATGAGTGAGTTACAACCTGAATCTGAAGTTTGCTGTATTGTGTCTTACCTTGCTTGTTCTTCATTTTGACAGGTAAGAGAATTTCTAGACATCTCTGAATCACATCACCTTTTTTTTTTTTTTTTCTGTTCTGTGGTCCTCTTTTTATGCAAATAACCTGATTAAATGGTTCAAGTTTAAATATAAAAGAATGGTAAGAGTCATCTTTGATCATTTCTTAAATTAGCCCTCACTAGAAATGTGGAGGTTTTTACAAGCACAGCAGTTTAACCACAAATCCTAACCTACTGTATCTGTTTCCAAATACATTTGTTATGTAGTATAAAGGTAAGTTTATTGGAAATTTGCTGGTTATAGAATACCAGTAGGCAAAACAAACTTCACAGCTGTTAATTATGGACACCTACATTAAAAAATCATACATTGATCTAAAAATGTTTTATCTTCCAGCAATAAGAATTGTATATATCCTAACTATTTTTCATACAAAATGTTTCCTGAAGTGGGAAATTTCTGGGACCTCTCTTACGTTTCCAGATACTAGACTATCTTTTTTTCCACGTCAGGTTTTGGTCACACCTTTTATTCACCACACAGTAGAACAGATGCAACCTACCATTACTGCTTTTTCATCCATTCCAACAACATATTCAGCTTAACTAAATCAAAGAAAAGTTACAGTGTCCAAGTTTTTTCTTCCCAAGCACAAATTCAAGCTGAGTAGAGAACAGTGAGAGGAGCCTTGAGGAGAAAGACTTGAGAGTGCTGACTGATGAGACTGATGAGAAGCTTGACATGATCCAAAAATGTGCACTTGCAGCCCAGAAGGCCAATTATGTCCTGGGCTACATCAAAAGAAATGTGACCAACAGATCAAGGTGGCTGATTCTCCCCTTTTACTCTACTGTTGTGAGACCCCATCTTGAGTACTTCAGCTCTGGGGTCCCCAATATAAGAAGGACACAGTTCTGTTGAATGGAGCCTAGAAGAGGGCCATAAAGATGATCAGAGGACTTGAAGCATCTCTCCTATGAAGACAGGCTGTAAGAGTTGGGGTTATTAAGCCTGGAGAAGAGGAAGCTTCAGGGAAGACCTTATTTCAACCTTGCAATACCCAAAAGGGACTTGAAGCTGGATAGGGATGACTTACAAAACATGCAGTGACAGAAAAAGGGGTTATGGCTTTAAACTGGAAGAAGGTTGATTTAGGTGAGATATTAGGAAGAAGTTCTTTTACTGTGAAGGTGCTCATATTTTGGAACAGGTTGCCCAGAGAAGATGTGGCTGCCCCATTCCTGGATATACAAGGTCAGGTTGGATAGGGCTTTGAGCAACTTGGTCTAGTGGAAGATGTCCTTGTCCAAGGCAATGGTTTGGAACTAGATGATTTTAGGGTCACTTCCAACCCAAACAATTTTATAAAACTCTGAAACAAAATACTGCAAAAGACTGTAAAAAAACTGTTTTTCTCCTTCCAGTGTACAACCAACCACAGAATAAGCTGTTTTAAATAACCACAGAGCATAAGGATTATGCTAGAAGTTAACTGGGGTCTCCTTGAAGTCAATATAAAGAAACAAATAACATCCCACAGAGCTTGATTTTAATGGTTATGTAATAAAAATAGACTCTCTCCATGACTTTTGTTTCTTTTGTATGTTTATGAGGTTTGCATCTGCATTAGCAATGAGATGTTCATTTCATCACAAAATAACAGCTTGGGAAAGATCAGTTCTAACATACCAGCCACTTGATAACTTTTATTAATTATAATCGGTAAACCTTTGGAAATTAACATATTTCTCTTAGGTTTTATAAATTTAGCATTTATGTATTGATTTCAAGCACTGTTTCTATTACATTATTTTGATTCTATTAAATAGCTGGAGGCAGGTTGTCAGTGAAGTTCTTTTAAAATTAATTATTTTCCATTTAAAGTGTGCTCTTTTTGTTATTAGTTCATTCTACAACTTTTAATACTGTTAGTGCCTCTTATTCCTTTAGGATCAATATTAGGCAAACAAAATAGCATTACACTTCAATTAGGACAAGTCTGTTCTTATTTGTATTGCATTATCCCAAGTTGATAAGATCACTTTAGTATGACAATGTCTTCTTTAAATGCAATGGCTGCTTGTTTGGGACTCCATAATTTGTTGTAGTTTTCACATGTAGTTTTAATATTTTTAAATATTCTTAGATTCTTAGCAACATTAAATTTTCACTGCATAATTTTCAGAATCATCTAAAGTAAGATTCAGAAGGATCAAAAGTAATTTGTTTGCAGACTTCATTAAAAAAATCACATTTTATTAATTCAGGAGGCTAACATGGTCAGAAAGAAAGTAATTGTTTGTCAATAAACCCTGAGAATATTGGACTCTGACAAATCTAAAGGGTATATAACACATCTGTCTTCAGATTTAATTCTCTCTACTATTATACTCCTGGTTGTCTTCTGAACAACCATCATCAAACATATCCATGAGAATTAATAATTTTATTTTGAAATTCAATTTAAAATTAAAATTTCCCCTGTGTTTTAGCTTATTTGACAAGTTTGTTCAAACACATATTTTATTCAGTAATATAGATATTTTAAGTTTATATATATACATAAATATATATCAATAGTCTGAATTTTTTTCTTCAATAAAATGTATATTATCAAATCCAATTTATATTGGTGCACTGGATAATAAAATTGTAAAGAAATATAATCATATGTGTAGAAAATCCAGTCCAAATCAAGTCAGTGTCAGCTATATCTCAATAAAAATGGAACCATACCTTTTTCATTTGAATGTTTAAAACACAGTTCAAGTTGTTACACCTATGTAGAGAAATTTGTGATTGGACCAGTTTCTCTATATGAAGTATACAAAGTACTGAAACAAAAGAAAAGCAATGGTTATTCATTATCCCTCACCTCTTTTTGCCAGTGTCTGACTTCAATGTGTTTGCCGTCAGTTCTTGACCAGAGAATCATTTAGGTTGAAAAACACTTTTAAGATGACCAAATCCAACTGTAAACTGTAAACCAAAACCCTGCTGACAATTTTTCTGTACTTCTGTGGTGGGCTGACCCTGGCTGGATGCCAGGACCCCAGTGAAGCTGCTCTGTGACTACTTGACTGGACAAGTGAGAAAAAAAAAGAATGAAAAACTCATGGGGTCCAGATAAGGACAAGGGAAAATTGTTCACCATATACCATCATATGCTAAACAGATACAACTTAAGGAAATTAACTGAACGTATTACCTAATGAAATCATAATAGGGTTATCTTACCTTTAATAAAACCAAATCTTAAAAACACCTTTGCACTCACCTCTTCCCAGGCTTACCTTCACTCCTGATTTTTTCTACCTCCTCCCCTCAGCAGTGCAGGGGGAAAAAGAATGGGGGCTGCAGTCAGCTCCCCACATGTTGACCCTGACCCTCTTTCCTCCTCACAGGGATGATTACTCATTGTCCTGGTTATAGTAGCCAGGACCAGTTTGTCATTATTTACTGTGTATTCTAAACCCTCCATGTCAGTTTCTCTCATCAACTGTTAACAATGGCTCAATTACAGCAGCTGCCCAGGGCACATCCGGCCCCTCAGGCTACAAGTGGGGTCTTTAGGAACTTCTGTGAGATAGGGAAGGTTTCCTGTCTTCACACCAATGACTCAGGTGTGATAACTTTCTTCTGAGCACCTTCACACCCACCTGAGGGATCATGTCTGCTAATGGGCCATCAGGGAATCAAAAAATATGCCATGATTAATCCCACAGAGTAGATCATCCATTGTGAAACTCTCCACCCTGGGGGAGGGGCTGGACATTCCCATGTGAGCCCAAGCATATATAAGCTTGGGGTTTTGGGACTGGGGGCACCACTTGTTGGATCCAGAGGAGGACCAGAGCCTCAACAGGACTGCAAATTTTGACCAGACTGATCACCATCCTCACCATCAGGTTCCTTTTGTTTAGTTTGAACTCAAGGGGGCTATGTGGTGCTCAGCACAGGGGTTGGTGAGCTCTATTCTGCTCGCACCCTATTGTGCTGGGCTGTACATCTTGTTTTTTGTGGGTCAAATGGATTTTCTTTCTGTATCAGTGTATTTATTGTGTTTTCGGTTTTTTTTAACTGTTATTTGACTTGCAATTCTGAGTTGGGTTCATTTTTCCTTCTGGTTTACCTTTAAATCAGAAGACTCATGCTCCTTCACCTGCTCCCACATGGGACAGTCTTCCATGAACTTCAGCATGAGCCCTTCCCATGGGCTGAGTTCTTCATGAACTGCTATAGGATGAGTCCCTTTCACAGGGTGTAATCCTTCAGAATCAGAGTGGTCTGGCCTGGGTCCCTGATGTGGTCACCAGTCTTGCCATCAAACCTGATCCAGTGTTGGCTCCTTTCTCCACTAGGGCCACAGGTCCTGCCTGGAGCCTGCTCCAGTATGGGGTTCCCACAGGGTCACAGCCTTCTTCAGGCATTTACCTTCTCTGACATGGGGTCTTTCATGGGCTGCAAGTGGATCTTTGTTCCCCTGTGTAACTCCAAAGCCTACACAGGGATAGCCTGCCTCACTGTGGTCTTCACCCCAGGCTGCTGGGGAGTCTACTTGTACACATGGAGTACCTTCTCCATCTCCTTCTGCACTGGCCTCACTGTGTACAGAGTCAGTCCTTTCATGTATTCTCATGCTTCTCTTCTCTGGCTGCTATTGCTCCTGTGCAGTAACTTTTTCCCTTCTCAAATCTGCCACCCCAGAGACACTAACACTGTTGCTGATGGGTTCAGTCTTAGCCAGCAGCAGATCTGTCTTGGAGTCAGCTGTCATTGCTTCTCACATGAACGTTAATGCCATCAAGCACCTTCTCAGAAACATTTCTTCTAACAGTTGGTTGTTTGTCTGATTTAGTAGACTGTAATTAATTTCTAATCTTCAGAAAAATTCAGACACAAAATATGTTTGCTAATACCAGTGTCATAATTTTAAAACTTCAGGGTAGTTGATGTGGTAGAGTTAGAAATTGTTTCTTAAATATAATAGTCCATTTAAAACTTCTGCTTTCTCATGAAATGAGCCTCAGAAGTAAAGCCAACAGTAAATTCATCAGAGATTTGAGATTCACTGGGGTTTGGGGGCATTATTCTGTGAATTACCATCAAACATGATGCATCACTTTATCCCAAAAAATTTTTTAAAAAATTGATGACTGCCTTATAACTAAAATATTTTCCCTGGAAAAGGCTAAATATTTTCTTAGAACTTTACATATTAATCTAGTATTTGTAAGTAAATTTTAAAATTCAAGTGACACAAGAAACAAAATATTGTGTTCCATACTAAACAAAGGTTTTATGCCCATCTGACTGAGAAAAGCTTAGATGGTTTTTGTTCAATGCAATTTTTAGCTTTCTCTCACCATTTTGATCATTGATTTAGGGAAACTAAAAAAAAAATTCTGAATTTCTTCACTTCTCTGTAACACAATTTGATTCCACTGAAAGCAAAGAGAAGGAAATTTGAGAGACAAAAATAAACATGCAAATTAGTGAGAATGAATCAATCCAACCCATGAGGAAGCAGATACTAAAAAGACTATCCAGAAACTGTAACATTGTATCAACTTCACCTTCTCCACCCTAAAAAATAAAGAACAAAGTATTCCATTCTAAGAGGAAACTTGCAAAGTCCTATGCTAATGCACTGCCTGCACACACATGAATAATAGCTGTGGTGAACTGATTGTGAATGGCAGTGCTCTACTTAATGGAGATGAGTAGACATGTTCACTCAGCACTCTTATGAAATAATGTGTGCTTTGCTGTATATGGGTTGAGACTAAATGCTTTATCTAAAGCTGAGAGGAGGTGGGGGGGAAAGCAAAGGCAATCTGCTTAATTAATGAATAACTTTCCAGGGAACTGGTTAAATGAAAGAATACAATACATAATACTTCTTTGTAAATTAATGTTTTACTTCAAATGAGGTAAAAATTAAGTGGTAGTCATATGAATGACCTAATAGTCATTTATATCATAAGCATATTGAAGAGTTGCTGTAACAGTATGTATAAACAGCTGTGCACAAATGAAAGAATATATTTACATCTTTTAACTCAATTTTATTTGAAGTGTAATGTGATCCTGTTTACATCACACTATAAGCAGTAAAACTGCCTCTTTCAAGAACTCATTCCCATAAAGTGCCACTTTACAACAGATGGGAATAGAAATAATGCATCAAATAAGAAACAAACATTTATGGCTCTCGGCATATGATGGGCATGTCAGCCTGCAGCAGAACTAGAATATATCCTTACTGATGTGATATTTCAGTGTCTGAAGAAAGCATGTCTTCTCTGTTGTTGCTCGTCGTTTGGCATATGATGTCAATTGATTCCTGTCATAATAAAAATTACATGTTTTCTGTCACTTCAGTTGAATACAGGTTCTTAATAAAATAAAACCATAGTACAGTTTTGACAAACTCTTTTACAAAGCCAGAATTTTCGTTCCTACAGTGTATGGTTCTATAAATAGTACAGGACTTATTGAATAGGATGGAGTTTTAAAGGTAGAAAACAATGAGTCTACTTTTTCCCTAAAATCTATTTCAGTTATTTAGGGGGACAGTCCAGACTTTGCTTTAATCACCTTTATATTCATCAGTCCTGACTACCTGTACAATAAACTATGTTTCAGTAGCTTAGTGGTATATTTTTAGGATAAAATTATTTCAAATATTTATGATTTGATGTCTTATATGAATGTTTATATATCCCACATCAGTTTTAGAGTTGTCAGAATTCACTACTGAACTGCAAAATATTGAATCTCTGGACTTTCTGTTTTGTTTTTGTTTGGTTTTTTTTTTTAAAGTTTACCATTTCTCTTCTTGATTATTGTTTCTCCTCCCTTACATATTTGAAACCTAGCTTCAAGTCCATTCTCTCCCAGTTTATTGAAAACCAAGCTCTCCGGCAACCACTTACAGCTTCTCCTCAAGGGCCACTGTTGAGAATTGGTTCTCAAGATGCATTAGACAGCCTGATGCTTATTTTCATTTGGCTTTAAGGAAGACACCTCTCATGTCAACCTAGACAAAGATTTTAAAACATTTTTCCAGGAAACTCAAAACTAATTGCACTACTTTTACTCAAGTCTGTAAACACACTATGTTAATAAATTGTTGTCCATTGTAGCAATACAGAAAACATAACTTTAAAAGTGATTGCTTTGCTGGAAATAGAGCAGGTAACACATCTTAGGAGATGCAAAATTATATTTCAAAGTATAATTCATTTAAAGTGTAAAAGGAACATATTTATTTCTTAATAAAATCAGTCTTTTTTTTTTTTCTTTAAAAATCATAGCCAGGTTATTTATCATTATTTCAAAGGCTAATTGTAGATACTTTTTGACAGCAGTGACATAAAAGCAAATTTTTTTCTGCGTGAAAGTAAAAATGTGAGGTAAAAGGTTAAAAAGTCTCTGGTTTTGACCAATTAATTACTTTCCAAGAATGAAGAGAGGGAGAAAACTTAATCAAACAAACAAACAAAAAAATAAAACACAAAGAGAAAACATTATATACAAAAAGCAAATGGGAGAGATATTGACATCAAGGGACCCATACTGTCATCTAGAACTTTATAGACTATTTTCAGTAATTCACTGAATAATTTAGCTAAGTTTACTGAAATTATCAATAGATGAGAGATATTCTTATATTGCAAGTAACCATTACTTACATTTAGATGGTAACATGATGTTTTTACATATTCCTATTTTTCTTAGTTAACAAAGGAACATAATTTTGTATGCTTTGAAAAAGCAGTATAGAAGGATGTGTTCAAGTGTTCCTGTCACCAGAACCAAAAATAAACCTCAGTTGCATTTCAGAAATTTCAAAACAGTATTAATACAAGGCTGAATGTATAAGTTTTTCTAAGCAGCACTAAAACTATGAAAAATACTCAGAATAGCTTGATTTAAAAGAAGATATTAAAGATTTTGAAACTGTTTATTGACAGAAGGTAAGAAAATCTCAATAATATCAGAGAGAAATTCCAATACTATAGATAAAGTGTTCCAAAATGTTAAGAAATAATTGTACTTAACTAAAATATTAAATAAGAGTACTGAAGTATTTAAATTTAGTCCCTCTGTAGGAAGAGAATATTCTTGGGGCAGTTAGTAGTATTACATCAAAATGTTGACAGTGACAGAGATATTCCATAGGAGACTGCAGATTAAAAAAATAAAAAAAATTAAAAAAATAAAGGCTGTAGTAGTATCCACATATAGGATGTGCAGCTTCTGAGTATTAAAATTTGCAGGAGTTAGTTTAACATAGAGAAGAAATTTTTTGCATTTTACAGTGATTTTACTTGGAACAACTAATCTAGGAAACAACTGAATTAGTTCCCGTTTCAGTATTGCTCTGTACCTGGAAGTTCCTGCCCCAGCTTGTGTTGCAGGCGTGGCTGCAGTGCCATGTTTGTGTTATTTGGTGGCAGAGATGATAAGGTGAGGTCTTCCCCTGGTGCTCTAACCCATGTGGGCTCCCAGGATTGCTCAACAACCTGACATTATTGCTTTTCTGTTTGTTGGGGTTTTTTTTTTCTTTAATGTTAATTACACTTGAGAGGCGGTGGGCGTTGGCCGAGTGGCATAGGCCCCCGCCTGTGGAGCCGGCTCCTCCTCTGAGGACGCCGGTTCAAATCCTGGAGGAACTCGCTGTTGCCGTCCGAGCGTACTCGGCTGTGGCAAGATGAACCTCAGGAGTAAAGGGGGTGGGGCCAGTTCCGCGCACACTGTGCCTCACCTAAAAAATCCATTGCGCAGGCTTATCCCAAGATCTTTGTTCGTGAAGTCCAGACGACAACAACAACAACAACAACAACCTGGAAGTTGGTGCAACTATTGAAAAAAAAATCTACAACACAGATCACAAAATGTGCCAACTGATCATTTTATAGAAATGAAAAGCCAAAAGCAGAAGTCCATTCAAGTAAAAGAACTCTATAAAATAAAACTACATAAAAATGAGGAAACTTGTAAAAAAGGAAATAAGCAGATCCACTAATAGGATAGAAAGTTTACATGAAGCATAGCAACTGTTTAAAATTATATTTAAAACTCAAAGGTAGCACGTCCTACTTTTCTAGAAAAATCTCTAAAAGAAACATAGAAACAAAACCAAAAAAGTCACACTGACTTTTAGTAGCTAAGGACTCAGAATAAAAAGAACATAACTCAAAAAATGGAGGCTACCCAAAGAAAACAAACAGAAAGGAACATAAATTATTTTATGTGGCAAACCACAAAAAGACAAGCCAAAAAATTACTTTGAAGAGCAACTTGGTAAGGACATAAAAAAACCAATACTAAAACATTTAAATTCCATCAGTAGAAGCATTGCCTTCCAGAGAGCCAATGAGGCTGACAATGAAAAAGATGTAGAAGGATTACTCTGAAAAGAAAAAGCCCTGTCACAGGAGAAATGTAATTTTGGGCTCAGTAACCACCACTGAGAGGACACTGCAAACTGATATCAGGGACTTTTTTGCAACAGATAGATCTGAGGAATTTTCTGAAACTAATGTTGATTCAGGAATTCAGGATGCATTGCTTACTCCACATATCCACTTCTTTTGTGCTGTACAGATTGCTAATAGAAATGCAGTGTATGTGCCCAGGCAAGGAATCATTCCTTATATGCTAAAACTCTTTTGTTGAAGTAATATTTCCTGCTGTCTGATCTATGCCTCCCTCCTCTAGCATCCTGTCACTTGTTAACTGGAAGAAGAGACCAACCCCCACCTTGCTACAATCTCCTTTCAGGTAATTGTGAAGGCTGTCCAAAGACATGACACAGTCTCCAGCCTTTAAGGTCTCCAAAATCTGACTGAATTGAGTGCTGAGAAACCTGGTCAAACATTATAGATAAACCTCTTTTGAGCAAGGAGTTGGATTAGCAACCTGCTCAGATCCTTTCCAGTCTTAATAATTCTGTGATTCTAATTCTAAATAAACAGGAGATGGACCCAAAATGGCACATCATCATCTGAACTGAAGTACTAATGTAGGTGTCTCCCATAGACATGCACTGTATACTGAAGTGGTGCTGATACAGAAAATAAAGGAAATAATGCATAATAAACTCTTTAGAGTTCTTTGAAGTTGTAAAAGAGCATTCAGATGAAGATTATTATGTTGCAATTGCACTCATGAATGTCAGAATGAAATGTGGACATTGACCTTCACCAAAGACTTTGATAGTAACAGAAGAGAAGAGATATGATCTTTTCATGGCTAATACATTTTGAGGGTAAAAAATAAAGAGGAATAAGTAATAAAGCTTTCTAATGGAAGAAGATCATCAGCATACATGTGTGCTATGGACCCCGATGTGAAGATATTATGAACTCACAAAAGAAATGGAAAAGGTATTAACAAATTCAATGCTGCTACCAAATTATTCAAGTTAGTCAGTGTAATGCTGATTCTAAAACATAACTGGATAATGGACTAAAAGGGGAAATTCAGTATCAAGAAAAGCAACATAAAGCATATTTAGAAAAGCAACCCTAATTATGCCTGCATAGCTATGCATCTATGTCAGTCATTAAAATTCAGGAAACAAACGTTATAAAGACTTTTGATCATGTTCCAAAATTTTCAGTGGTATTAGAATGTTAGAAAGGAACCAAAAGCAAACCCCAACAAAGTTATACCATTAAATTAATCTTTGATGTATCTGGATCTTTAATACTGTGATCAAGTCTATTCTCTCTGTTTCCAAATGAATCAAAAAAGCTACAGAAGACAGTGACAAAATTATCACCAAAGTAGAAATCAGCTTCTGAGATTCCCTGAAATGGGGAGGAAAAAAGGAAAATAATGACATTAGAGGATACTAAATATATCGTTCAAGGCAATCTGGAAAAGTTATTGTCAAAAGAAGCTGTAATAGATGTCTAAGAATGTCATTTGTGGTATAAAAAAAGCTGAATAGCAAAAGTCTACCTGTTACATCTCTTAGCTCCAGAAGCAGGCAGCAATCTATGTAACAATTAAACAGTTAGTTGAAATGAAACAATAAATACTTCCTCATATGCTAGACATTGTGGTGTTTAGGGTACTGTGGGAGCCTATAGTATAGATGTCTTTAAGTGCAATTAAACACATTTTTGTAAGAGATTTCCATCAAGACCTATGAAATCAGAAGGTCTTGATGAAAATATTCAGATCTAAACTGCTAAATCTCTTGTTGCCAAAAGTTATGAAGATATTTTAAGGAAATGGCATCTGTATGCAAATCATTCCTGTTCTTTTTTTAAGACTTTAAGTTGCTATCTGAGCCTTGCACAACTGATTAGAATTTTTAATGACAAATGCCTATTTTGCCTAAGTTTGATATTTCATACCCTTGCACTTCAAATGCAGTATATTGGAAAGGGTAAAGTGCATATTTAGATTTAAATACACAACTAGTGAGGGAAAACCAATAGCAAATCAGTCTGTCTTTGAGTCTCTGGACTTGGACAAATTATTATTTCTCATTTTAACTATGATAGATCCTTCTTTTAGAAGATAAGGTACAGTTCTGGTACAGTTCTTACAGCCTCTGGTAACCCAAAAAAAACACCTTTTTCAGAACTCTTGAGATCATTCAGGTTCATGTAAAGCTTGTACTTAATTACGACATGAGCAAAATCACTTCTTCTGTTCTACTGTTCCCCTGCAATAACCCACATATGAATAGCATGCTGATAGCTATCTGTGCTAAATGACTGATCAGTACAAAGACATTAGTGACTTTGCAGACTTGCAGGATAGCAATCCATCTCTGTATCTAACACCTGCTTAATGGATGACAGGACATCTTTAAATCTCTTTACTGACATGATTTGCAAAGGCCACCCCAGTGTTAAGCAGCAATGAAGCCGATTTTACTGAGAAAGACTTTCTATTTGCCTACTGGAAAACCAAATATGGTGCATACAAAATCTCTTTCAAGTGACTGTTGATGTTTCTCAGTTCCTGCAGTGAAGATTAAATTAGTGACCATTGGATGTGTTTTGTTTTTTCTCCTCTGCAAACAAAACATGCAGGTTTTCCTACAAATAAATTCCTCAATGATTCTCCTTTCTCTTGGGAATTTTTAGTAAGGAATGTATTTATAAACTGACTATGTATTTCTTCCTGATGGATGTGTATCTAATATGCATCCACCTTGATATGATCCACAACCTTGATAAGATTGCAATTTTAAAATAATTTTTAGAATTATTTTCATATTACCTCTGCTAGTTTATGCATCTTGGGATATTTGTTTATTGTTCTATTTCAAGGTTTAGGAAGCAGTCTTCCCCAAATCCTAAAGTCAGAAGATCCCTCTTTATTCCAAATGAGGTACATTGCTTTGGAAATATCAATCATTCTCATAATTTCATCTTCCTGAATTTACATCTTAATATCGTGATCATTTTCTCTTATCCTCTGTCCATTAATTTCCTTTCTCCTCTTTTTTCTTTGCCAATTCTCTCCTTGTTGCGAAGGTGCCAGCACTACTCAGAAACATTCCAAATAAAAAATATACACTTTAAAGTGCATGAGGGCTGTGAATAACACACACACACACACACAAAAAAAA
>VXAU01005251.1:278994-347592 GCA_013399695.1 Formicarius rufipectus | reverse complement strand
AAACCCAAAACCCAAAAAAACCCAACCAAACCAACCAAACCAACATAATCTGTCAAATTAGTGTAGTCATGTTCCTGTGCCTTCCTAGTTTTTCTCCTCTCTTATTCTAAAATCAGTAATTTTTCATGTACCTATTTCAAAAACTGCAATTGTTCCTTGTCATTATACAGTTTTCTGACCACGTTAGGATTATAGTCTTAAATTAGGTGGCATTTGGGAAAACCTTAAAATGGAAGGTTGTTAGTAGGCAGAATAAAGGAGGCAGTAAAATATTCAGTTATTTGAGTAAGAACATTTTTCTTACCCATCTGAAAGTGTCTCAAAAAGAACANNAAAACTTAGGGAGTACAGAACGGTAACATGAAAAGAGAAACATTAACTTACTTGACCAAGGGTCAAGAATGCCTATCTTTGAGCAAAGAAAAACAATAAATTCTACAGAAGACTAGAAAAGATGAAACTTTATAACCTGTAAGGAAGATAAAATGAGCATAACCTGTGCAAAGGTATGAAGTGCCAAGTCAAACATGGTCCTACTCCATCCAAAGAGTCCTGTGATACCTACAGTTTCATGCTCCACAGAAAGAAAACAGTATACCATGGACAATGGAATTGGGAATGAGATACTGAACATAGAAATGACATTTATAAATAGGAAACCGTTAACAGGAGGAAAGTGGTGTTCTGACACAGAATAGGAACCCTACCAGGGAAAGCTGTATAAAAGTGTAAAAGCTTCCCATATCAGAGGGGCAAGAGCTGGCACAAGAAACACCAGGGAGATGATGGAAAAACTGAATAACCTGTTCATTTTACTGGAATGGAAATCAATATGTGCTGATAAGAGACAGACGCATATGACACTTTGCAACAATAAAGCTGGATGACAATTAAGGCTAAATTATTCCTCAGAATTGTGCTGAATCGTAGTCTTGAAATCAGAACAGAATATGGACCACAATTCAGAGATGGAAATTTCCACCAATGTATAATGGTTTAGCCAATAAACATCAGGCAGTTAGCAAATTTCATCAGCCAATAACCCATTGGGGAAAAAAAAAGAAAAAAAAGTTATAAAAAATATTGGAGATATATTGGAAATATTGGAGAATACTAGGCTAAGTAGTGTTACTTAAAATAATGAAAGATGTGAAATAGATGCCTTGAGGCAAAACTGAATGACATTCAGGATGATGACTTCAAAAAAAGTAGATGGTGCTAGAGAGTTTATATTTTTTTTAGCAATACTGCTTTTATTCAAAGGAATCATATTAGATCTAATCTATCAGCAATTTGGCAAAATATTAGATTTGTTATCATTAATGTCTTTCTTAGCTAAAACTATGCCAGATAAATATAACTAGATTATCTGATTAAAGAACTAGCTACATAAATATGGGAGAATAAAATTTCCCATTAGAACAGCTGTGTTTAATATTATAATCTCTAAGTTCATATGTATAAACAAGCACATATATAAATGTTTAGTTATTGTCACAATGGCCATTCTTAAATATACTCATGTAGCCACACACATTTAATATAAACTACATATCTAAAATTTTTACACATGTATATAGACTTTCCACTTTTAGGGGCTTTTATTGCTGATTGCCATTCCTTCTAATCACATTCCTTTACTAGCAAAGGAGATAGAATTAGATTTTCAGAAAAAAAAATCACTTTCATCTGCATCTGTATATTCTCCATTTACATAGCCTTGTGCATGATCTCTCAAAAGCTAACTCTTAAATAAAACTAATATTCTTCTTCTGTTCTACAGGCCAAATGAGGGCACTTTGTGCAGCTTGATATAAATTTTGATCATGAGGGTTTAGAAAACTCTCGCCAACTCTATGCACATTCTGGAAAATATGAAAGTGCTATTGCAATGTCAATATAATGAGGAGGAAAGGAAGAAAAAGATAATGTGAAAGACATGGAAAAAGAAGCAGACACTCCAAACGATGAAGTTTCCTTACAAATGATCTTGGTTTATTCTGAGTAAATCACTGACTCATAGTAGGAATCTTTCCAGTTTCTTGAAATGAACAGGATTTTCAGTACTAATCTGTTTTATATCTCAACAGAGAATTGCCTTTAAAAAGTGCTTATGAAGGCACCAAAAAGAACATATTTTGCCAATGAGACAATACAACTTTTCCATATGTTTGTTTGTTTTTTTCTCACTTAAATTTTTTTTATATATATTGTCTTAGCTACTGGACTTAACATTTTCAGTAAAAAGCCAAAACCCATATCCCAAATGGATACAACCAAATTTTTGATCCTGGTTATTTAAATATGAGTATTTAAATAATTCCATTGGCATTAATTTTCCTCTATCAGCTGAGATTTTTCTCCATGGTTCAGTTGTACATCTTCTCTGTCATAATTTTAAATTGTTTGGTTTTCCAGTATCGCTATTTCCACCTTTTCCAGTTTACAGTGAATATCATGATGTAGAACACTATTTTTACTGTAAGCCACAGTCAGTCTCTTCCCATTTTTGACAATATCATTGTTCTCATTGTTGTTTTTCCTGACTTTTTTTTTTTAGTTTAGTCAGTTTTTGATTTATGATAACTTATATTTTACATAACAATAGCTTAACTTTAGAAATAATATTTGTGAGGATTTTTCTAAAAATATCTGAAAATGTTGCATCTTCCAGTTCTCCACTATTCAGTATTATCTAGCAAATTTATTTTTGGGAAGAAAAAAAAGAGAAACATAATCTAAACTTGAGAACAAGAAGTATGTAGATTTGAATCTCTGTAAATGCATGATAAAATAAAACATTTATTATATAAAGAAAGAAAACGCTGCATTAGAAGCAAAGATTCAAAATACCAGTCAATGGAAGCACCAAAGTCAAGGTTTCTTCCTTTTGTAGTTGTGTTTTAACTCCTCCCATTGATGATTCATAATCATAATTGTCATGGGAAACAAATTACATTTTCTTTCAAACTGTTTGCAAACTAATTGTCTCTAACTGTATTCTAACTGTCTAGGAGTTCCATCTCTCTTTAAAGCAATGCCTTACCCATCTGTTACTTAACTACATATTTCTCTCCTTTTTTTTTTCTTTTTTTCTTTTTTTTCCTATTAAGAAGCTAATGGAGAATAGTCAGGAAACTGTGAATCTAAAAATTTTATTTTAATGCATTCTGTATTTGCATAATATTAACATTTGTTTGTGAATCTCTCTAACTTTTAAGCTGTCATCACATCCTGTCATAGATATGGCTACTTAGTGTTAAGAGGCCTTTATTGTATTTGGTGGCAATCCACACACCAACATTACAGTTTAGCTCCAATAAGTGCATTAAGCATTTCAAAAACATTCTCTGGAACTTAGGACAGTTGACAAGAATTGTCATCATATGTTCATAAGCTCTTTTAGCTCACAAAACAGAGTGGTTTCATTCAAATTTGTTATAGTCTGCTGAGAATAATTCCTGGACCTCCCTCTGTGTTAAATTCTGTTCAGCAATCCTGGGGGAAAAGACTAGCTGGCACATGACAAACTCAAGTCATATTCTAACATCTCTGCTATAGATGATCAAATTCCATTGCCTGAGCATATTCACAGGAAGTGTTTATTTTAATTGAAACACAACCTCAGTATATTATAATTTAGCTCAGAATATTGATTTATGGACATATATAATTTCATTTTTAATATGTTACTTTGTCCAATGTCCCACTTCTTCACCCTACTTTGCACTTAGCTTTTGAAAAGTACATTTTCCAATTTTTCACTATTTCTTTTAGGATTCCTCTGTTTTGTCACATTTAAGGTTCCTGTAAGACTGCAATATCTATCAACACTTTTACTTTCATTGACAATGAAAACATCTTCGTATCTAAATTTGTTATGTTCCTGTGATATTTTTTACACATCATTAGAACTGTATCTGTGTTTTCATTTGTTGTTTCTATTTTTCTTTCCCTTTTATGAAACTGTATTCAAGTAGTGCAACTGACTTTTGCTTAGGTCTGGTTCTTGTATATACATACTGTTTCCAGCTCGCCACAAGTGGAAACAGAATGATTGATAAGTCACCTGTTTTCTGTCTTGGTTATACAGCAAGGTTCACTTTATTAAATTCAACAAATATTTTGTGATATGCTATGTTACTATGATCATGGAAAATCTACTGATACTGTCTATCAATATGTCAAAGCTCTTGGGTTGGTTAATTTAATGAGAAATTAAGAGTTTAGGGGTTTGTGATCAAGTGGTAAATTGCTTTTCTAGTTATTTAATTTTCAGAAAACAAGTTGTGAGACTTCAAGGTACACAGTGTCTTCACATTAGCTGCCAGGGCCTTACCAGAATCACTGACTGTTTTATGCAACATTCTGTAAACGACCTGTCAGCAGCTCCTACCTTCAGGCAGTTATTTACTTCCATACAATAAACATCTGACTATGGTTCATTGTCATAAGAAAATTAGTAACTATATCATAATTAGGATTTATACAAAAACTTCTTTAAAATAGACTACTTTAAGACTGCCAGACTGAGGATGGGGAACTGCAGGGGCTCCCCGTGGGGATCATCACAGAGAAATCTGCAGCCAGGAAGCAGAACAGGCTGGGGAGAGCCAGAGGCAGTCTCAGCCCTGGGCACTGGGTACCTCCATGGAGACAGGGATGGGACAAGGCCAGGCTGGGACATCTGGCCCCAGGATAGGCTCAGATATAGCAATGTTAATTTACAATACATTTTTGATAGTGGATCATACAGAAATGCATGAAAAATGTCTTGCTTTGAGATATTTATTTTGCATTTTTTATTAGGTCACGAATTATTAAAAGGAGTTAGTGAAAAAATCTTTAAGTTGTCAATAACAAATATTACTCACTGATATTTGATCATATATAAATATATATGTTAAGATAGATTAGCACTAAAAAGTCAGGTAATTAAATTAAATCATGACCTTGATAACTGCAGAGAGTACTTAAAACAAACTAGAAGTTCACAAAATCAACAGTTAAGTAAAGCCAAAAAGGATGTTTTTCTTCCATTAATCAACTTTCTTCATTAAAATGCACTAGCAGCATTAGCTCCAGTTATATCTCAACTCATACACTAATTTTAAAATTGTCAGGGAAGTGATCAAATCTTAAATTCTACAGATTGCCCCACATAGGGGTGTGATGCTTGCTTTACACTAGTGGTATCTTGTGATAGTAACATTACACCAGTAGTAACAATGTCAATAGTGTCCTATAAGCCTGCTGAATCAGTAGCTCTAAGATTGATCTCTGTATTGTTTCATGGATTTTACATGGAATTTACCATATTGCTTAGACATGAATCTTAGGCATGAAACTTTCTGTATACCTAAAATTAAATATGTATTTAAGTATCATGTTAAGAGAGGGTTTGTTGATTTGAGAGAAAACCTGTACTAAAGCCTCCTAAATGTCTAGGCCACTTCTGTCCTTCCAAATGATGAATAAATTACTTTTTTCAGTCAATGTGCAGTAAGTTTGTAGTAAAAGAATGAAGGCTATATATACTGTTTTAATATATCTTTCTCAGAATATATTAGAGACAGAATAAAATTATGGAATATTATTCTTTAAATCAATGCAAAATGCAAATTTAGGAAATAAAGAACAAATTCTACGACTGAATAATAGCTTTTTTATTTGTGTATACTTACTTAAAACCTACTTTAGAGCATACTAAAGTCAATGAATACTGTTTCATTATGCTCTGTAACACCTGCCATTTTGTCCCTCACCTGTTGCTGCTGGACTTTGCAAACGTGGGTGAATCCCTCAAGCCTGTGCAGTGGACTTTTTAGGTGAGGCACAGCGTGCATGGAACTGGCCCCACCCTTTACTCCTAAGGTTCACCTGCCAGGGCCTCACAAATTTGGACTGTGACAGCAAGGTCCTCAGGATGTAGGTTTGGTTAGAATATCCTTCTCTTAGATGGATGGCTTTACAGGGCTAAACAAGCTCCATCTGCCTGGGTTTGAAGTCAGAGTTGTCCTTCTCCTAGGATGGCTGCCGGGTGGCTGACGAGCCCATCCTGCCCAAGAACTATAGAGAAATCTGGGTTCATTATTTCTGTAGCTCGGAGAATGGAACTGTGAACTTCTACTTTGTGTGTCACTTCATCCCGGAGATGACTGCACAATGAACATCTCAGCCATGAGCTCAGGCACAGAGTATTCTAACACACACCTGCATGCTTTCTGTAATGGGCTGTGCTCAAACACTCTACTAAGAGTTGTTGCGAAGAGCAGAAAGAAGCCTAGAAGGGTGTTCATCCCTTCATTCACTTTGGAAATTAATCAAAAAAACATATTGGAGCTTTAGCCCAATAAATTCTCTTATTTATTTCTATTTTTTCTTACTCTTTTTTTATCACAAAACTGGATACAATATACTAGGTTTGACCTTCCAGTGTTAAGAGGGGAATAATATCGGGTAACTGAGGGCACTAATTGTCCTTAGTGGCTTTTAACAGCTTTGTGGCTTCCACCCCTCAAGTCCCCTTCCATTGAACTAGGGATACCATTTAAGCTCATGTTTGTCCCTTTAGCCCTGGCCTGAGATATCCCATATATGTGCAGTATTGTGTCTGGTTATTAACCCCTGCCTGCTGACGAACTTCCAGGATTTTTACAAGACCTCCAGTGACTGGATTTTCCTGTCAGTCACAGGGATATGTCTGATCGGCCCCGAAAAATACTGCAGCTTGACTTCCTATCTTTACTTTGTACCTTATTCACCAGCCATGGGCTTGCCTGATGATCTGTGCCTGGTTGAACCTCACTGCCATACCTGTTCCTGCCCGGCATGCCTCACTTGGATACTGTGCAATAGAGCTCTGACTGACAAGGTCCCTGTCCTGATAGGAATACTATTGTGCTTGACTTCCAGCAGACATTTGTTTAGAGAACAGTTGACCTTACAGAATACTTGGGGGTTTTAATTTGGTTAATACAAATTCTGCTAAGCTCTTACTCAATCAGCCTCTTTCCAGCTTGTTATGATGCATATGTTCATTCTTGATGAGTTTCATAAAGCTTCTGTTGATCAATATGGAGTCCAGGGATGCTCCACTTATTTTCAGCCACCTGACATCAAGCCAGTAACCACTACCCTTTGAAGATGATAGTGCATTCAGTTTTAAATTCATCTAACAGTCCATATATTCGGTGCATATTTCCTAGAATAATATTCTTCAGCCTCAAAGACATAAAGAACTTGATAGAGATCTTTAAAATAAAGACTAGCATGGAGAAATTGAACAGATAGCTGTTCCCTGGGTCTTCCAATGTAACTGTCAGAGGTCTTAAGCTGAAAGAAGGTGTAAATTCAGAACAAAGATAAGAAATAACTTCTTCTCAGAAGAAAAAAAAAACCAAACCATTGGAATAAACAAAGAAAAAAAATCATCAAAATAAGACCTCGCATTTCTTTTCAGCAGAGTTATTGTACTACATGTCACTGAAAAGTGGAAAAGTGTATCAGAAAAGAATGACCAAACCATTTCTTATATTCTTCCATTGACATGTGGTATTTGACTACTAGATAGTGAGTGAGAAGGATGCTTCTTCTAGCACCCAATGCCATTCATGTCTAATAAAGACATTGCTTTGAGTAAGAAAAAGTAAATATTTTTTCTTAAAGAAATGAAGCCTGATCATATGTTATTGCCTATTATTAACTGAAGTGAATAAAAAATTGCAGCTTTTTTAAAAACATGTATCTACAGAAATACAATATCATACTTGGTAGACAAAAGTGCCGATCATACTCTTGCTTCCTGATCATCTGATCCACTTAGAATAAAAATCCAGTGAAATTATCAATATAGATTATTTGAAGATGCGTGGACTCAAGCTGCTGAGGGAAGAGAAGTATGTGAAACATTGTTTCGAAACTTAGTTTCTTTATCCTTTTCATCATTTAATGACAAGAACTTCATCAGGAAAAATAAAGACGAGATTTTCTTTACAAACAAGAACTAACATGTTGGAAGTTGCTATTTTAAGTGAAACTTGTTGTTAGGGCAACTAAAGTTCTAAAAATACTTTAAATAAAAAGGACATCACCTTAAAAGCTACTCAAGTAGTCATAGCAACAGTATTTTTTAGAATAAAAGCAGCTCATAAGGTTGTTTTTTTTCCTGCTGACCTTAAGCTTTACAAAATACACAACCAACTTCTTCTTATAAAGAACATGTGTTTATCTAAAGTAAGATAAAATTGAAATTAAAAATATGTTGGTGTATCCCAGAGAATTTTATGTATTTGCAGTCTACTAACCAACTTAAGAGAACTTGAAAATTGATATCATCTTTTTCTGTATTTCCAGAAAGGATGTTCCTACTGCAGAAGGGTTTATAGCAAAAAAAAACCAAAAAAACCACTTTCTCACACTAGTAGACAATAATAAATGCATATTTTGGACTTCTTTTTAAACATTCATGTGCTTTCTGTATTTCTCTGATAGACAATTTTCTCCATTGTTTTCTTTAAAAAATACATACTAATGAAATTTTACTTTCTTTAGTAATAAAGACATCTATTCCTGCACTGAACAAATTTCCTATTGAAACCTAAAGTAAAATTTTACTACACACTGTGATTACGTAAAAACAGTGCTTTTTTTTCAAAGCAGTGATCTTTCTGTGTACCTCACTACTACATTGCTCTTAGGGGTAAATTTGTAAGACTATTACTTTCATGTATGAATTCAGACAATTGTTTAAAATTTGTTTTCTTAAAAAAGAACCACTAATATTTTTTACTGTTGTTACTAACCAACATAGCTAAGAGAAAGACAATGGTATTAATCCTTGCACCTCATTAACACAGTTTTTAAATAATGGGTCTTATTTAAAGCTTATTGAAGTCAGTATAAAGACACACATTGTTTTCAATGCTCCTTGAATCAGGTTTAAAATCTGTTTAGTTACAGGTGTACCGCCAAAATGAAAGCTGTGAAATTATGGAGTTATCACTGAGGGTATAATACAAATGTAATGGAATTTAATCTGTAGCCAAGGGCCTAATTTGTCATGCAAATCCTTATTAGCAGTGATGACAGATACAAAGAGAAGAACACAGCTTGAGCCTGACACTCAGGTTGTGATTTCAGGAGTGAAACTAGAAATAAATAAATTAACATTGTAAGTAAGTACATTTGATACTGCTGAGAGGTATCAAGCATAGAACTCATGCGAAAGTGACTCTTCAGAACAAAGACATAGTAAAAGTTCCTTACTGTCTCAGAACAGAATAATGCCTCTCCTAAGCCAATAAAACTTTAATTCAAAAAATGGTATCAGCATTTGGATAAAACCAGAAGAATTTTGTATTGAAAAGTCTTACTTGTGCATGGATAATATTTTAAGCTTCTGAGAATTTTCAACATAAGAAGCATTGATGAGGACTTCAGGGAGAGTATATGGGTGGGTGAAAATGTGTGTGGCACCTTCATTGCCTCCCACAAAATTTTTTGTTGCAGATCTCTACAACTTTTCAAAAGATTTTTATCACCATCCAGATAGTCAGTATTTTAAAATATGTGTATGAAACAGTTTTAGACAAATTAAAAGATTTATAGATGCTATACTATATGGAAATATGCAAAAAACAGCATTATAAAATCATAATCAGGTTATTTTAAAAAATACAATGGCAAAAACTCAGCTTTATGAAGGAGCTACAGATAAAAGCATTTAAGATGGGAGAAAGAAAACAGGAAGAGTGGAAATATGATGGAATAAGACAGGCTTATTGACCAGTTCATTCTGAGTTGATAGGTCAATGCTCACACCCAGTTGTCCAAAACAGAATAGTCCTCATACTCTTCCACAGGTACACTACTCCTAGAGCATTTGTTCTGTCTCCTTTGTAAAATGCTTTCATGAGGCTACCAAACCAGGGGGATTGAGAGATGGAGTGTTACAACACAGCCTAACTTTACCAGGTGCACATCTTAATTTTAGGCTCCGAGAGATTTTGCTCACACGAACACTTGTAAAGCCTTTGGTACTTCAGTACCCTGAGTTAACATCCAAATAATAACTATGCATTTTTCTCTAAGAGATTTCTTTTGATTTAGTGAGAATATAGGTGTTTTGGCTAAAGGCATTTTACAAAGATAATATGCAACTTCACAAAAGCATTACAGGTCAGTGGGATTAGCCAACATTGCTATAAAGACCCTTTGTTACACTCAGTAGACACAAATTCCATGCCACTGAGAGTGAGGTACCCATAACTTAGAGAAAATGAGTGTTTAAGCTACCCACAAGAGGAAGAAAAGAATAAAGGAAGAGAGATCAAGAAAGAAAAAGAGGGTGGAAAGAATATAGTTACCACTTAGAATGTTGATAGCTTCAAAGAAAACTGATCAGGTCCCCAAGGGAGACCTTGTGCTGCCTCCTTGTCTGTTCTGGTCACTGAGGCCAATCCCCCCCAGGCAGGACCTTTGATTCACTGGCCACTCACTGCCCCTAGCCCCAGTAAGGGTGCCACAGACAATCAGAGGCTCAGGGGGTGTTACCAGCTGGACCTCATTGATTGACAGGCTCCCATGTCTGCTCCGTGCCATGTGACTGCAAACCTCGTGGTCATTCTGGCTGATCATGTAGATGCTGTGCTGGAGGGCTGGTCCCCTCTCCTGAAACACACACAGAGACATGTACCTCCACGAGGTGGTTCTGAGCCAATAATCACTGCTCTGGTGGGTAACACAGAGGAATGAATTTTTTCATCCCTTGTGCATAAGAAATCTGTGGTTATTTTGTGCTGGATTGAGCACAGAATAGGCAAACACTATCCTGCCTAATGGAATGATTAAGTGTTTAAAATGATGTTTTAATTCAATCAATTAAAAGCATAAACAGCATGAGTTGATTGAATCAGTTTAAAGAATTACACAGAAGCCAATGTGGTTGTCAGCAGGGGTGAAAAATTCATGTATCACCTACACACAGCTTGAATTCTGTGTTTCTCAATTAGATATTACAAACAACCTACTCTATCACAGAATAGCTCTTGAGTGAGAAAAAAAACATAGAAAAGCTTTCAAAACATGTGCAGTTAATTAAAATTTAGGCACTCAGCAACCACTGTCAAGCATTTAATAAATATGACAGCTTGATTAGTCTTTATTTCTTCTGTGTCTTCCACAGACAGTTTCAAGAAAATGTTTAATAAATATAAGCTTAAAATACGCTTTTAAAAAGAAAAAAATGTTTAGCATTTAATGAAACATCTGCCTTTTAGGAATACGTCATTTTTATATTCAGTAGATGCATTCTTAAAATGGAATAGTTAAAGGACCATAAATATTTAACTACTGTTAATTGAGTATCAAGTACTTAAAAGTTAGCAACATGGAAGAAAACAAAAACATCTCATTACAATATTAATATAAAATTGTTTTTATACTACAATACACTCACTTGTATGATAATTTGTTAATGTCAGGGCAAGACTTTGCAGAAGTGTTCAGTTTTGGCCTGAGTATTTACAGCAATGATAGACATCATTGCCTTTAAGACAATTTTGATTAGAAGAAAAAGTGGGAGACAAGCTGATTTGGAAAATATATATTCCAAAAAATAACACAAGTATATTAACATCAAACTTCTTATTGAAATGTAGGCATTTAATTTCATTCATAGTTACATAAGGACAATCTAATTATTAAAGTAAACTGATGTAGTTCCTTCCATTTCTAGACCTTAGCTGTTGTGCCTCTGCTTAACAGTCTTGTGTTATAAACTGTAGGCTTCATTGTAATCATTATATTTCATTTCACCATTTTTTTCTGTATAACATTTTCAGATTGTTCTTTAAAATCCTCTCATCATATTACATTTTTTTACATCAGAACTTTGCCATGATAAGATCTTAAAATTACATAATTTTTAGGAATATTATAAAGAAATGTATATATGGAACCCAATAACACATTCAAAATTAGTATTGCCTGCTTTGAAACGTCTCACATCATACTTTGTGTATCAGCTTGGCTTCAATAGTTTTAGAAGAAGAAAAAAATACTATTTATTGGACTGATAGTTTTCATGTCATTCATATAGCAATGAATACTTTGAGATGAGCTTATATTAATATTTTAATAACAATATTTAACCCTTCATCTGCAAAAGAAGGCTGATGTTTAAAACTACAAATATTCTTAAATACAAACTTAAACCCCTCAAAATATTTTACATGCCAGTGCAAGAGTTTTGCAAGCAAGGAATTGGTGAGAGTTGGCTTAGATTAGAGATTAGGATAACATTCTTAACTGTGAGAGTGGTGAGGCACTGAGCAGGTTGCCCAGAAAATCTGTGGATACTCCATTTCTGAAACTCTTCAAGGCCAGGTTAGATGGGACTCTGAGTCCAGCAGAAGGTGTCCCTGCCTACCGCAGGGGTGTTGGAATTAGGTGATCTTTAAGGTCCCTGTCCAACCCAAACCATTTTATGATTCTATGAATTAAAAATACATAATTCAGAAGACCTTGCCAGAGAAGGTGCTCTTAAAAATGATGAAAGTCTATAATTAGCTGGATAAAATATTACCTGATAATAAGCTATTGGAAAGCTTACTTTTGAGACTATACCTTAAACTTGCTTCAACCACTAATAAGATTATGCTTTTGAGAGAAAGTGACCATACAAATACTCTCATATTGTATGAATACTAATTCAGAAATCAGGTCATATTGCATGCCACATAGCAATAACTGGAAGCTATACTGGCAAAAACTTTATAAAAGAGAATTGTTCATACTTTTTGCTGGTGAAGGTCTACAAGAACTAGTTTCATATTAAAGAAAAAAAAAAAAAGGAATCTCTTGCTTTATTATGTGTTTTCTATCCTAGGAATCATGCCATTTTATGCAAAAAGCAAAATAACACCACAAATAATCTGTGAAGCAACAGTTTCTGTCTCCTCAGTTGACAATTGTGCAACTTGTGTGATTAGTCCTTCACCAGAAACAAATCTATCCATGTTTCTGTTTCTCCATCTGGGTAAAGAATGGCTTAAGTGATTTCACAGATTTCCTATATTAGTACTCAAACAGTCACCTTCAGTGTTTCATTGTAAAAAAATTTGTAGCCAAGTGTGAGCTGGGGGTCCATGTGCGCATCACCATTCATTGGCATATCACTAAAAGAAGAAATTTCATAATTTGCTTCAGTTCTTAAGTTTCTTTTTACATTCCTCTTTTGTTTTTTAGCATATTCTGTCTGTGCTTCTTTTCCAATACTATTTCAAGTTGTCGCATCCTATGCCGGTACTGTTCTAATTGTGCCTGATGATGAAGCATAAGTTGAGCATGCTGCCAAAGAATGGACTCCTACTTCCTCCTACCAAACAAGATTCAGAGATTTCATATATTTAGTAAAGTCTCAAGTTACTTCATTTCCAGGCCTAGCCTACAGAAATCCAGAAATCACATCCTGTATTCCAGTTTAGTACAGTTACTTCCAGATTCATACAAGTTCTTAATGCACTGAACCTGTCCTTGCCTTGTTAGTTTAACAAGACTTTTAGTACTTTGAAATAGTCTTACTATGCTTTTCTTTCTGGTACAACCTTCTGCTTATGCTTTATGTTTAAATTTCAAGCTTTTTATTACCTTCTACATTATAACTGATGCTAATTCTAGTGAAAGCTGAGACAGATTAGGAGCCTTTGTTTAGTATTTCTATCTATTTGATTTTTCTCCTTCCCTGTCTCAGTGTTTCAGCAGAAATGACACCAGTTCAGTCAGCTCTTAGAGCAAAGGACTCTAAAACTCCAGAAAAAGAGAAATGTCAACACAATAGAAAATGAGTGCTGAATATGAAACATTCTTTGACAAGAAGGAGAGAACAAAACATCTTTGCAAATTACACTTCGAATGCAAGTATACAGCTTGGTAAAATTAGTCAGAGGAAAAGCAAATAAACTGAGCATTCTTTACACTTTTTGGCCTATTTAGTGTGTCCTAGACATTCTTCTGAGATATTATTTCTTTGTTCATTTTACTGTGATATTGGGATTTATCTGATTATATCTGGGTGAAATCCATATTTTCTCAGAGAACATATGATCTTTATAATCATCTTAAAGACCATGTAATAACATTCTGGACAGCTTGTGTTATCACCATCTGTATACCAAATTAGAAAAATTCCACTTCTTATCTGCAATAGAATTTGTGTCACAGCATTTTTCTCGGAAGCTGAAAATAGAGTATAAGAAGAGAGTACTGTCTACTGCCTTTTGGAACCTCAGCATTTTCTCCAATTTAACTGCTGCTTCACTAACGATTTCTGTCAAACAAGCCCTCTCATATTTGTTCAAGGACAGTATGATTCATACTCAGCATCAACTCCACCCAAACTCACAAGCATATCTGGAAAAGGTAAAGTCTAAATGTACTGGTTCTGTGTGAATCTGAAACTTTACAGTCACAAAAGGCTTGACTTGCCCTGTCACTTTCTGGTACCTCATAACTAAAAAGCTCCTCAGCTTCTCAGACCTTCACAGTTTCTGCTCTGATAAATCCAGTTATCTGCTGCCTTGCTCTATTAGCCTTTCATATTTCCCTTTTAAATTTCTTAACACAAAAGGAAATTGTAGGTGGATAAGAAAAAAGACAAGAGTGACTGTGAGATGCTTCGTTGACTTAATGACCTGTGATTAGATGTCCTAGATCAATACTGAGGCAGTATTGATGACTTTCTGAAAATGAATCCTCTTTTTATCCTTCATCACATTTTAGGTCTTTACTCAATTTGAGACATCGTCTTATTCTATCCAGATATCAGGTCATTCTGACAGTACAAGATACACTGTCTGAAAAGTAAAAGACGTAGTTGTATAACATCTGCATATCATAATGTTCTTATAATTTAAATACAGTGCATGATGCAGTCATAAACAAAAGTAAAGGTCTAAAAAGAATGAAGGGAAACAGTTTAGCGGTAAGCATTTACTGATTTTAACTTTGTGCAAAAAAGTTTTTCATGTGCACCACTGCTAATGGAGGCAACTCATTGTCACACTGTTCTTGAAAGAACGCTGGATTTTCAAGGATAAATAAATAAAATACTGAAAATTTAATACAAAATAAAAGAAATCCTTTATTTTAAACATTTCAACATGATTTTTTTTTCCTAGAAAGATATAATAGGAGCATTCTCCACATTTTACCTCATTTGGCAATTGCTATTTACCCCTGGGAAAAGTTTTGAATGGACATATATGCCTTATCCCTAGGTAATTCTGAGCTATGTCAGGTTCTAGTGTGTTAAATGTATCAGACCACTTCGTGCTGTAACAGAAACAACTGCACAGCTCCTTTGTTCACAGAAAACAGCTTTTAATTTCAATAAAGGTCAGTCTAAGCGCTGATGGTTTCATCCAGACACCCATTAAGTACATTAAGGGAATAGCTGAAGAAGTGTTATCACTGATAAGTACCATAAATAGTTAATTATCATTTTAAAAAAATCTAATTTAAACATTCAGTGCAAAGTATCTAAACAAATTTTAAGTTATTGTTCCTTGATGTACAGAAAAATATACAGTAA
The DNA here is from genome assembly GCA_013399695.1 of Formicarius rufipectus. Lineage (NCBI taxonomy): Eukaryota > Metazoa > Chordata > Aves > Passeriformes > Formicariidae > Formicarius > Formicarius rufipectus. Next base: position 332,000 of record VXAU01005251.1, on the reverse strand, counting down.
GGTAAATCTTCCATTTAGGTGACTTTCCCACCTAGCTTAGTCAGAGTCCAACTACTAACCTGATATTTATTTCGTTCTGTGTTTCTTCTTATAGAAAGGCTTGTCTACTACAACAGATAATGAAGAATTAAATGTAAATATGTGCAAAAATCCCTCCAAGCACAAAGGAACACAAAAGGGACAAAAGGGACCAGTAAAGCAAGCTTCCTATCATCTCCAGTTTCTTTACTTAATTCATTAGTGACAATAATATACAAATTCAGATGCCAAATTCTGACTTGTCAAGTTATTCACAGTCAATGTATCAACATAAATAGTCACTTTACAGTGATTCTTAGGAAACTGAATGTAGAATCATGCATGTGAAACTGGTCAAGTTAGATTCTAATGAGTAGTCTAAAAGTGTATATCTGTTCACTTTATGCAACAGTTCAGATTTTAAGTCATAATCTTTCAAGCTGATGACTACAGTGATGCCACAGACTGATTAATTTTTTAGCTATCATAGATATGATTCCATCAAAAAAAGCAGGAATGAAAAGGGAAGTGGAAAGAGGGAAGTTTTGACCTAAGTATAGAATGTAACAAGAGCAGTGACAATAGCAGAACTACAGGGATACCTCACGATTCCAAAGAACTTCAGGCATTAGAAAGTTTTGCAAGAGTTATTGAATTTAACAAACATACATCTTCTAAAAATTCCCCTTCCTTTCCACAAATCTTATACAGTTCATAGGACTAAATTAAAATGTCTTTTTCTACATATGTGTAGATCTGTTTCTACAAGTGAAAAAGTCTTTATGAGATTAAGATGGAAACACTCAGCTCTGATGATTGCCTTTAGCATATTAGCTAAATAAAATCTAGGTTAAAACAATCCTTAATGGTCTTCTGATGTTAACACAATAGCTTTCTACAGTCCAATCATGGGTTTAAAAGGAAGCAAATGATCATTTGAACATTTTTGTTATGAAAAAATCTGAATAAACCACAACAGAAACTTGAGATTTTTCATATAAATAATATAACTGAAATGTAATTAGTTAGAGCACATTGCACTGTATTATTCCTAGCAATTTTTGCATGGCTTTGTCCAAGTTCTATTCTCATCACAGATCACAATACAAAAAATTAGGAAAAAATCTTCAAAAATGTAATACTAATGAGAATGAGGAGACAGTCTGAAGTTTAGGTTACAGTCACTTTCCTTAGGAAAAATATTCTTTTGCACATTTTTTGGGTTTTGTTTTTTTATCTTTTTCTTCTAGCAATTACACACGTGAAAAAGCAATAGCAAAGCCAGGGAGTAGGGAAAGGATTCACTTGAGTTTCATGTTGATATGTACATTTTGCAGGTTTAGAACACCAGCAATCTGTTCAGACTTGTAAGAAAAAATTATTTGTGTAATTGGACATAGCCAAATATTATATGTGCTCAAGAACATATGTCTGTATATATGAAAATCCTTCTGAAAAAGCTGGCACTTACTGTGAAGCACATTATTCATTAGCAATTCTATCTTCTGCATGTAAGGCTCACCAAACTCCTGTTAATGGAACTTCATGTCACAATCTAGAAGAAACAGTTTTAAAATGTTATGCAGAACCATTAAAATGCTTCAAAACATACACTACTCCATATGTCATGATTACTATGAATATAAAAGTACTTAATATATGTTCATGGTATTTTAAAAAGGCCTGTTTTAAAGCTAAGTGTTAGTCCTTTTCTGGATAATTATATCTATCAGAAAGCTGGGGGATATTTTATTTCCAAAAGTATAAAACACTAATCCTCAATTTAACAGGTTGGATTTAACTGATTTATAGACACAGTATGAAGCCCTAGTTGGAGTACTGTGTCCAGGTTTGGGGCTCCCAGCACAAGTAAAACATGGACCTGTTGAAACAAGCCCAGTGTAGAGACACTAAGTTGATCACAGGGCTGGAACACCTCTCCTATGAAGACATGCTGAGACATTTGGGGTTGTTCAGCCTGTAGAAGAGAAGGCTCCGGGGGAGGCATTAGGAAGAATTTCTTTACTGTGAGTGTTGTGAGGCTCTGGAACAGTTTGCTCAGAGAGGCTGTGGGCTCCCCATGCCTGGAAATGTTCAAGACCAGGCTGGATGGGCCATTGACCATCCTTGATCTAGTGAAAGATTCCCTGCTCATGACATGGGTTTGAAGTTGTATGATCTTTAAGCTCCCTTTGAACCCTAACCTTTGGAATGGTCACAAAGCTATAGATTGGTGAGAATAAATTTTTGGTTTACCCTCTGTTCATGGCCTGCTGGTCACTCTGCTGACACAACCTCGGTTCTTCATGCATTAACTATATATGGACTCAATGCCATTCTGCCTAGACTCCGTGCTAACAGGGTACACACATCAATCTATTTTTTTCAGTTTTAGTTTCCTTGTAGACAGCTAGACATATTTCTTACAACTTTTTTATGACTTTTTGCTAGCATAGTTTTAAATGGTTCACTGAATTTTGCCAGCTTATTTTTCCAGAGACTGCAGAGCAAAAAGTAAAGATTTTTTTTTTTCATACCTACATTTCCTTCTATTTGAGTCTGGTATACTTTCTTTTTCTGTATCATTTGGTGTTTTTTTACTTCAGCATTTTAGCACCAAGCCCTAGAGCCCTTGGTACCAAGCTTTTTCCTTCAGTATATAGAGCTTCTCCTTCAGCTAAGGTTGTTAATTATCTCCTCTGTTGATATAATAATTATTTCCCATATAAATTCTAACATTTTAGGTTAATTACTTGGTAAAGAGTGGGAGAAATGGGAGAAACACAGAGGACCTTCTCATACACCTAACTGGACAAAAAAACAGCTAAGTGATCAGCAAGCATATAATCAGACAGGTAGGTACGTGTCTGATGTGCCTCAGCAATAACTTGTTTTTTCAGACATGGGGTTATTTAAAGAGGGCTGTAGCTCACCACAGAACCAATGTAGGAGCCCATTACTAGCAAATGCCAGCTGACAACAAGTCAACACGATCACAGGAGCTGCAAAGTGAACCCTGCTGTTGCTGCATGAAATCCTGCAAAGGACCAGAAATATTTCTTGTTCTGAAGAGCTACCTGGAGGTATTTTTGGTCTTTGAACCAGTAACTACATCTGACCCTTAATATATTAAAATTCTCTAAAATACTACCATAAGAAGTGTGAAATATGTTATCAACAAGTACAATCTTCAAGCTGCTATAATGATACTTATTAAACTTTAAGGCATCTTCTCTTCCTGACATATGTAGTGATCTGATATTTTACTACAAATCATATGCATATTTTTGCTGAGCAGATAATCTGGTGCTGTTGTAATTTACCTCACATAAAACAAAAAAAAAATTAATTAATGAGAGAATGATTATCACTTGCAAAATGCTTTACTCACTATGACATTTCTTAGCACAGTAATGGTATTAATAATGCCTAGCTGGCAGATTTCAGCATCTTATATTGAATATTGGCTTGGCTATAGTCACAAATATATTCAGAAGAACTGGAAACTAACATGAAATGTTGGCTAAGGATTTAGCTGGGGATGCCCTAGAGTCTTGTGAGTTCCTGAGTAGAAATCTAAAGTGCTAAATCTCAATTTCTTCAATGGTACTGCAGCACATAGAACAAGCCTCTGCCCTCACTGAACAGGGTGCTGACTCACATAAGGTCCAAGGTATTAATTTAAAAATCTGCTAATAGTAATATATTCAGAATAATCCCCTTCCTGTACTTTTCTTGCTTTCACAGAGCTGCTTTTATTGGGGCCCCAATCAGACAAGTGGGAGAAACATTTGGAAAGGAAAATTCTAAAGAAGAAAAAACCCCTAGATGAAGCTTTTGTCATTTTCAGCAAATAGAAAGGTTGTTTATTGCCTATATCATAAAAAATCTGCATCCTTTCCTTGCTTAATCATACTTTCCTTACATGGCCTTGCACAAGTAACTCAGATACTGCATGACTCCTCCACCTGTTCAAGATAAAGAATATTTATCCTCAAATGAAGAATATAGCAAAGCCAAAATCATTCCCACATCTTCCAAAATTCTGAATATCTTTGTATACTATTTTAATGGGTTACCTAAAACTCCAAATTGGTAATTTCAATTCCTGTTTTGGTATTTTTTTTCTTTAACTGAGTCATCATCTGCCTCTTTTTGCATAACAAAGTATAACTTTTTTTGTAGAAATCCTGATATAAAATAAAACTTTCATACAAGACTACAAAGGATATGTTCTCCAATAAAAGGTTCTGCCTACACATGTTCCCACTGCCTGGAGGAATATCCTTACTTTATTTTAGCTAGAAGCTCGAGTTTGATGCCAAAAAGTAAACAGAACAGAACGAGCTATCCACCAGATACCACCCAGAACAGTCATTCTGCAACTCTCTAATGGGGCAGGGCACTCCTATCAACACAGTTAACTCTTTTTAGGTCTTACTTTTGCTTCAAGTTCAATGTTAGTATATCAGGCTAGCAGAACTTTTGCAAAACCTGATTACTATTCATAAATATATATGTAGATAAAAATTTATTTTATTAATGGCTTGTTAGAATCTACTTTTTAAAAAAATCAAAAAAATGGAGAAACAGTTTTCTGAAATGCTCCTTTATACAACACCTTACGTATTTTTTCTTTTCCTTTTTCTCCCCTGATTCTAGTAAGTGTAAGAGATCTACTTCATCATTGTCCAGAAAAAGAGAGAGGTAACATTTTTAACCCATTTTGCAATGTTACAAAGAAGTTCAAAAGCTAAAGCAATGAGCAGTCTGGCCCCAACTGACACGTGCTTCAGATGCAACAAGACTGGAAGATCATTGTAAGAAATGCTGATGCAACTAAAACTCTCTGGGGGAGTCACAGAGATAGAAGCCAACTAGTTAGAGACATACCTAAGAACAGAATGTTGTCAATAAGTTTTAGCAAACAATTGTTAAAAAAAGCTAGGAAAAGCTAGAAACTACTGCCCTATGTAATGTGTTTGCTACTGTTAAATTATTTACTTATTAAACTCTATTGCTTTTTTACACTTTACTGGGTTTTGTTGATTTTTTTTTTCCATGGTGCTGATTTCACCTGCTTCTTAGTTCACTTGCTTTTATCACTACTTACTCTGTAGTATCACTGATATTAATTAGAACACAAACATATTCCAAACCACACTCCAAATACAGGCATTGTTTTGGTGTTATTAAAACATTTTGGGTTTTCTATTTTTTATTTTTTTTTACCTATTTACAGGAAACAGGTAGTAGACTGTGAACTTCATAAGTCTTAAAAGCCTTTCTTTTTCAATTCTCATTTGTCTCTCAAGGGGTAGCCATTTATTTTCTGAATATTCTGTAATAGTTTTTCTTGCAAGAAGAACACTTAAAGGGGAAAATGGAACATCTGTTTTCTTGGAAGCAAGATCTTTAAAACATATTTAAATAATTTGGTGTTTCTAGTGTATAACACTTGGATCCTAAGCCTCCTTATACAGACACTCTTTCACTACTCTGACAGCTGACAGAATATAAACAGTCCAGAAGAAATCTATACAGGCAGAAATGGGTTTTTGAGAACAAACTGTACGTATTTAGTTTTGAACTATCCACATGAAATACAATATTTGTATTTGGTCTTGTCCTAACACTCAGAGTGTGGCTATGACGTAGAGCACCATGTCCTTGTTTCCAAAGATATACAAGGCAATGATTGAATCTCAGAAGGCACTATTTTGTACTTAATCTGAGTCTGTACTAGAATAGGGGTAGTTCTAGAATTTCTCAGTCTAGTTGTACCTGACTGTAGCTAAAATCACACTTCCTTTTCTCCCCTCTTCTCCAGATCATCAGTAAAGCTATGATGATCTAATTGTGATAAGGGAAGGAATAAAACCTTAAAACAAATTCTTTACTGCTTGTATAAGGATTATTTATTAACTATTGTACTACATCAGACTACAAATATCATGTTAAAATATAAAAATTAAAACTAGGTTCTTAAAGAAGTGGATCTAATACCTTAAGATTTTTAAGATTTGTAGCATATAGATTTTTAATATAGCTGTATAGTTGTTAACACTTTAAAATAGCAGTTAACAGTTACTGAATCTCTTTCTCACACTTTATATCAAATTCTCCAAATTCTAGAAATGTTGTTTAATGTTCATTTTACGGAAAAAAAATTTAGCAAGGACATCTTATTTGGGACATATACTTAGAAGGACTTAATAAGATATCATAATACTCAAAGCAGAAGGCCCAGAAATTTTGGAGAAGCTCCAAAGGCATGTGATGTGAAGATGAAGACAGTGAAGAAATAAGAGGTCTTGAGACCTCCAACTCAGTTCCGGGAAGGCATGCCAATGGCAGACCTGAGGGAGGTTCTGGGGCAGACAATTCCAGGGTTGGATGTACCTATTAGATATAAGTTAGTGTTATAAATTTGTAGGATCCTTATGCTGTATCATGCACATATGTATTCAGTGTATCTTAAAGCACTTTAATTAAAGAAGCTGCTCTCTATTTCATCTATACTAATATTGTTTGGAAAGTTCTTTTCTTCCATTTTAGGCATCAGACCATGTTTAAGAATGGGATCAAAATCACATTACCACAAATTAGTTTGTTACCTTTTTCTGTAGTTTATCCAGGTAAGCAGCTTTGTCCAGTTTACTGTCTACTGAAATCAGATTTTTTTTCAATAGCCTAGCTTTTAAAATTGGGATGGTTAAAATCACTAGTAGAAAAATGAAAGAAAATATTGACTTAAATGTTGTGATTCATGTGAGAAAATTTTTTCTCTATTTTTGCATGCTTAAATTAGACCTTTTTGTTTCAATTTCCCTTGCTTGAATTTGGTTAGATTTTTGGTTTCATTTGCTTTTTCTAAAGACTTTTTTTCCTATAAATGGGACCAAAAATAACACTAATAAAAATTCAAAGAGAACCTATATATTCTTACCACTCTTTATGCCCAATTTACTTTTTATTTGTTTTGGATTGGCCATACTTTGATTTTCTACTTTTTACTTCAAATCATTTCTTTCAGTCATGATTTGGGTTTGTTTTTGCTGTCTACTTTTTTTTTTTTCTGTCATGACTTGTTAGAACAATTTTTGTTTGTGTATTAGGGAGCAGCAAAAGCAGGGCTGTTCCACAAGGAATGATGAGCATCAAACAAAAGGTGACCACAGCACAGGCACTGCTCTTATTAGGAGGGCCAAGCTCTACAAGATCTCACTACTGCACACAGAGCAGGCTACTGATAACAAGATCCAACCAGAAGACCTGGTTTATCTGAGCTCTTAGTAAACAGAAAATTATTCATCTGCTAATAGCAGTTAATTAAATTATCTTTTATGACAAGGTCTTTTATTAAATGTTAACTGACCCTCCTACAGTTCATATGTATGACTAGGAACATAACTATAGGATCCAGCACCACAAAACATAACACTTGATACACACAAACAAGTCTAAAAATATTTGTGTAAGTCTTTGTTCCATTAGCCTTCCCACCTAGATTAGGCTGTAGTGCTCAAATTCCAGCTACCACGTTATTCAATACATATTGAAGTTACAACAGAGAATTGGATTGACCTGTGTATTCCCACAACATATATTTATTTGTATATATGCTTTTCTAGTGCACTTGAGATATACAGTTCCTACCAGTTGTCATGGTTGCTGCCTACAATCTTAATAAACTTCTTACAGTGTTTTGAAGAGTGCACAAAAATGCCATCCTAGGCAGGTTGCCAGTTGGAAGGATATTATAAAATACTGCACTTGCTCACCAGGGGTTTCCCACCATATCTCTCCAACTGGCAGCCTGATCTGCTAGACAGGAGCCTCTAGAAAGGCAACACTGTACCTGTTGCTGGCAGATTTAATCACACAGTAGGGGTGGGAGTGTCCCAGGAAGAGCTTTTAACAATTTCTTCAAGCCTAGATATTTACGTGGTTTTCCCTCCCCCACACCTTTGTGCTTGACAGAAATATTCCAGTTTTACAAAGAATATATGAACTGAAAATTTCTTCCGTTTGTAGAAATAGTCACAGAATATTAACATTTCTAAATATTGTCACACTTGATTTGGGAATAGTGAATCAGATATCATAAGAATAAATAGATTAGTTTTGTACCTCAACAGAGATCCGTAGTGCAGATACCAAATAGATCACTCATATTTCATTAGTCAACTAAATTAATATGGATCATACAGTGGTTTAGTATAAGTAAGAGTTGCAGCTTTCTAAGTGGTTTAGGACCATAACTTTGACAGAAAAAACAAGACAAAAAGCATTTGTGTTTCACAAGTCACACAGACTCAATTTCAAAATCTCATTGAAGGATCTGAAGACTACTTTTTGTCTGCTTTTCAAAACAGTTTTCTCACTGCCTTTATGAGGACCGTAAAAGAGGTTTCTTGGGATAGCTTCTCTGCGGTGACCAGTGACAGGACCCGAGGGAAAGGCTTGAAGTTGTGTCAGGGGAGGTTTAGATTGGGTATTCAAAAATGGTTCTTCACCCAGAGCACGTTTGGATATTGGAACAGGCTCCCCAGTGAGCCTGACAGAGTTGAAGAAGCATTTGGACAACACTCTTGGGCACATGATGTAATTCTTGGGGATGGTCCTGTGCAGGGCCAGGACTTGGACTTGATGAGTCTTGCGGGTCCCTTCCAATGCAGCATATTCTCTGATTCTGTCTCTTCTTGAGACTGAACAGATACAACTCTCTCAGCCTGTCCTCAAAGAACAGATGGTCCAGCCACCTAATCATCATTGTAGCCCCCTATTGGACATATTCCAGGACATCCATGTCTCTCTTGTCCAGAGGAGCCCAAAACTGGGCACAAGACTCCAGATGCACCTCACCAGAGCTGAGTGGAGGGGCAGGGTCACCTCCTTTAAACTGCTGGCAATGCTCTTCCTGGTCACCCCAGGATCCCACTGGCCCTCTTGGCCACAAGGACACACTGCTGGCTCTTGAACAGCTTGCTGTCCACCTGAATCCCCATGTTCTTCTCTGCAGAGCTTCTTTCTAGCAGATCAGCCCCCAGCCCATATTGGTGAATGGGGCTATTCCTTCCCAGATGCAGGACCCTGCACTTGCTTTTGTTGAAGTTTTGTTGACAGTATTTCTTTGCCCATTGTAGTGGTTTGTTGGTAGGCCTCCCCTAGAAATTGGGGTCAAAAACATCCCATTCCCTTACATAATCAGGTGTATAAAAGACAGAGAGCGAGGTTCCTCTCCCCCTTTTCTTTCTTCTCCCTTGTCAGGTGAGCATGGAGATGGCAGCTCTCGGTGTTTAGGCCTCACTTCTCTATATGAGTTAAGGTCTGGCTGAGGGCTGTTGTCTGCTTCGGCAGAGGAGGGAACAAATTTGCTTCTCCTAAGGAAAAGTGATGAGATTTTATTTTGTTAGTTGTTTCACTGAGTTAATACCTGTGTTTGGCAGGGAGCCAAGCCAAACTTACACACCATCTCTCCAATCTGTTAGGGTTCTTCTGAAGGGCTGCACTGAACTCTGCAGACCCTGCCAGTGCACTCAGGACCCTTAAAGTAGCTGCAAAAAACTACCAGAATGAAGTGCAAGATTTTGTTAAGTCAGAAGTCCTGGAATAAAGTGTTCATGCAAGTATATCCACTGGAAAGTCTACAGGAACACAAAAAGCAAATAAAGAGTAAAAAGGTAATAATAATCTGTGATTGTTTTGTATCAAAAGTGATTTATTCAGTCTTTGAATTGGCAGTTACATAGGATAGTTCAAATGTCAACAAACTAAAAGTGAGCTTTGCTAAAGATTCAGTTTCAGACTGGCACTATTTGTTGTACTATAAGCGGAAGTCAGATATGTGCCCCAGTGAAAGGGTTCTCAATTTCATGAACTGTTCCAGTAAGACCTTTACACCATGTGATATGGCCAGCCTTTCACTTCCTAGTGTATAGGGTCCTTCAGATGTGTCTAATTAACCAGATTAAAAAAAAAAAACAAAAACAAAAAAACCAAAACATAAAAAAAACTTTACCAGCTCTCAGTGTTACACTATCACAAGACTTTCACTTTAATATGAAGAAATCCAGTCTCTTTAGTACCAATAAGTTTCAATTTTCTTCCAGAAAGTGGCCAGGAATAGCTCTCTATCTGAAGGAGAAAAAATATCATCAATGCCACATTAGTTGAGTTTTCTAAGTTTTATTATGTGATACAACTCAGAAGAAAAATACTAGACATAAATGTGAAAGTCTGAAAAGATAGAGACTTTGAGTAAGACACAATTTCACTTTAGCTTCTCAGGCCTTGTGCTCGAGTATGTCTGGATAGGTAACATCCAAGAATCACTTCAGATAGAATAGCCCATTACACTAAGGATTATGTTGCAAGAGTAATGTAAATATGTTAAATACATATGATATAAATCTCTTTTGGGACCCAATAGTCTTTATCAGATGGTTTTGAGAGGTACAATTGATGTTTTTGCAAGAAAGCTAATAGAAGGAAATTACCTTTGAAAGGTAATAGAAGAAACTGAGTGATGCTTTCAGAATTAAGTTGCTTACTCACATAATGTTGTAAGTTCAGGTATGTGTGCAGCTTGTCTTTGGGACAAGTCCTTTGCAATGAAAAAAGGTGCTATGTCAATCAAATATAGAACTATATATTATATCAAATACTAGAACTATAGTGACACTAAAAGGGGCCAATGCATTCCCCCACAATTTGCTATACAATAATGAAAGAGCGTTTTTCTCCTTATGAATGAAGAACCACTGGATGAGCCTCAGGAATTTGTCTTGCTACAGAGAGTTTGTAGAATGGACACGAGAGGCTTTTCACTTTTTATTTTCTTATTTTAGAAAAGAAAAAAGGCCTTTTAAAAGTACAGAAAGTCCTAGCTTTCATGATTCTATTATTAGCAATGTTGTTGTTGCAATCTATCGTCATTTAAATTTGTACCTTTCATCACATCTGATTGTATTTTACATTGCAAACCATGAAAAAAATACTATGTTTATCATTGCCAAAATTCATGTTTACCAGAGGTGTGTGCTGTGTATTACACTTACTGTGGTCTCTGTGGTCTGCCATTAGATCCATTTTTCAATAAGTATTGCTCATCAAAAAATTAAATTAAGCTTTCCATTTCATCTAAAGAGATAGTTTAATTCAGAGGGCTCAAACTATCCTTGCATCAAGAGTATTAATCAAGATGACAGTCTTAAAAACACAAATAGTCATATTGCTGCTCATAGTTGACTGATATGGAATATCTGGAGATACCTTGTAATTTTGCTCTTGTGTTTTTGCTACTGTGAGAACTCTGTGCAATATAGAATTACATGAGACGAAGACACGGATTTGCAAAAGTAGGAATAGTATGATTTCTGGATACACTCCATTGACATCAATTACTTCAAAAGGACACCCCAGTGAAGTTCTTAAGCGCTGTATACAGAGCAAAGCAGGAGAAAGTGGCACAGAAGTGGAGAGAGAACAGTTACTTGGACATTTTATTTTACAGTTATGCACTAGGACTTGCTACACCTTAGGGCAAACAATAAATTTTATAATCCAAATATTAGAAAAGTCCCACATCTACAGAGGACACTTCCCGAGTTAATGTTCTGGATGGTCTTGCAGGATCTGTGATTAGTTTCCCAAAAATTCTAATGCAGATTGACATAAACTTTTTTATTTACAAAAAGCATTACAAAAAATACTGGTTTTCATTCAAAAAATCTGAAGGAACGGTCCCTAAACTTTGTTGCACAAATCAAACAATACCATCTTTAAATGGCATAAATTATTAATACTTATGAGACAGCAATCGAAACTGAAGCATTTACCTTGATCCCATCCACTAAAACAGAAAGGAAAAAGCACCTGCCCTTAGCACAGTCATTTTCTGTCATTAATCAGCTGAGCTGCTTGGAAATTCTTTGGAATTTTCCAATGTCATTTAACTGCGTAACTGTACTGTAATCACAGGAAGATTGATTTAAGGTAAGTAAGGTTAAGCTTAATAAACTATTAATGATAACATACTCCTTCGTGCTCTGTACCACCAATTCCATCTATACAAGGACTGAAATGATGCAATTAATTTACTTTAACCTCCTTACTTATTAATTTATACATTCTCACACTTACATTTTTCTCCAATATGAACTCTATTTTATGCTTGCTAGAAGAATTTTCTGAGTTCAAACACCTTCAGAAGCTTGATAATATTGCTAGAGTACAATCACTATGAATATAAAGATAAATAATTAAAACTTTCCTATAAGCAAACAGAATATACTTGAAAAGTGATTTTCTTACTTTTTTTTTTTTAAATAACTTTCTGAAAAAGAAGTATTTGATTATAAAACATCCAAGTTTAAATTCAATCCTACCAGTCTTTGGAGAAGCAATTAGAGAGATGTCAACACGTGTTTGAAATAAATCTGTAAGATTATTCTGGAGGTGATTTTGTTTTGTAGAGATAGCTTGTACTGAGAAATAGTTGAGTCAACTAACAAAAGATTCATACTTATATGGCTTCCTAAAGAGAAAAATAAACCCAAACACCATAGTATTTCAGTTATCAGTCAAGAATTTAAAATACTGTGTACAAGGTAAATTTCAATCTTATAAAAAAAAAAAAATCTCAAGGAAATCCATTATTTTTATGTGACTATATAACTAAAAATACTAATTCCTATGCACAGGAGGGTCAAATTAAGGCTGCAGAGGCATTAAGGCCTCTCATTTTTATGTGCTAAGTAAAGATGCCCAGCTATTATACTGAACTATATCGCTCTGATAGTCTCAAAATCAGCATTATCTTTAATATCACAGCATTCACTCATTGATGGGCTATTCCTCTCATTATTTTTTCCCCCAAATTACAGAGTTATTTGAAGGCTACTAAAAAATGCAACTCTATTATTTCATGGTGGCCCCAGAGTTTTGAGACAGGCAATTGTGTTTATAAATGCATCATGATATATAATTCAAAAAAATATTAAATACACTTATAAACACTATCATATAATTACATTGGTTTCTTTGTAAAATTTGATGCCTCTGCTAGAGAATGATGTACACCTTTCAAGCATACAGATGTATACCTTTCAAGATAAAATCAGCTTCTAATGCAAAAGAATACCATGATATAAAAATGAAGAGGGAGCAAAGGATGTGTCAGAGTAGCATATCCACTCAGGTGTGGTTAAGATGTGATTTAAGTTGGTGGTAAAGCAAGGATTTTTTGTTGGGAATGTAAATTATGAACAGATGTACAAAAATGAATACATATAATACAATGAAAAAATACAATGTGCTGGTTTTCAACAGCTTCAAAATGTTGAGAGAGTATTATTATATTGATGGAATGTCTATTAGTGATTTACCAATAGCAAGAATGTACAGAAACACTATGAAAAATGCACCAAAATTATATCTAATTATTGCTAAAATATATTCTAGATATTGACTTTAAGATCTTATCAGATCTATAACTCAGAAACTGCTTAGGTCTGGGAAGTTATTCCTAGCTTCTGCCACACTAGAACAACAATTGATACTGAAAAATCTTGGCAAAATCCCAATACATTAATTGATTGCAAATATGTAAGTATGATCTTGCCAATGTTTGTTGAAACAGAGAGCAATGCTTGTTTTCTACTTTTGCTAAATGTGTAAATGTTCCAAGTCCATAACACTCCAGTGATTTCTCTTTTTGAATATGTAGTTTAAATCATTAGGGCCAGTCAGATATTTCCTGCCAACAGCTTTACAATTAGGAAAATGATAATTTGTTTGAAAAATAAATAATTATGGGACAGAGAGCATTTTAGCTACGACTATTTTTCACTGTTAATGGTTCTATGTTGCTGCATAGGAAAAGACTGCTATACAGTACAGCAGCCAACTTCAGAGACTCCACGAGCAGGTAAGAAGCCCAATGTAAAATTTCCTTATCTAGGAAGGTGATGGCTTAAATTCTCTTGGGAACATATGAATACCAGACTTATAAAGTGTTTCATAAAAGGTGTCCCTCAAACTCTCTTTCAGGGACAATATGCTCCATCTGTAAAAATAAATACTATTTCAGTGGTTAAAGTATTCAGATTTTTGGGGGGGTTGATGATTTCACTTTTAAGTCTCTAAATTACATATATTAAATTGCATCTGCACTGAAAGAGCAAAAGCTGAGAATAACTAGTAGCTGCTGGACAAACCATAGAAACAGTGATGACAGCAGGGCCCCAATTTAAAAACCCTCACTTAAAAATACCCAACATTTGAAGTGAATCTTGACATTTTCACACAGCAGAACAATTTTAGTAGTACAAGCAGGGAATACTAAAAGACAACTTTGTCCTCAGCTGGTGCATGGATCTCTTACTTTTCAGGCAAGGTGAGGTCCACCAAGATTTTTTTATTCTCTTGTCTGACATGAAAGTTGTTTTGTTTTGGCTTGATTAGGTTTTTTATCTCTTTTGGTTTTGTTTGGTTTGGGGTTTTTTTATTATTGTTATCACCCCTCCCTGCCTTTTTGCTTAGAATCACCACACTGTATCAGTATGGGAAAGCAAAATGAGCAAAATTGCTCTCCCACAGGAAAGAGCAATCAAGAGTGTCCAGTGCACATATAGGTAGTGCCCCTCCCAAGCAGGACAGATTGGTCAGTGTACTGATAATGGAGTCCAGCAAAAGATCCAGACAAACCAAGATGAACCAGGCACAGGATCTATCCAGGATTTAGTTAGAAGCAGCAGAAGACAGGATCAGAGACAGGAGTAGAAGCAAGAAATAACATATGTGTAAGATTCAGGAGACAAACTACTTACAGTATAGATGCAAGGTCCATCCAGGTGACAGGAACATAAACAGGACAGGTACACACAGACAAGGGGACTGGTTAACCAGACCTCAAGTGAGGCTGCTGGGACCCAAGGCAGATGCCAGAAGTGGAAGCCCCAGGGTAGGCTCATTGGGATCAATAAGAGCTCCAACAATCAGAGCCTTTAAGCTTCTTCATGATACCACAACTTAAGAATTCAGTCAAACAAGATTCTAGTCAAGCTGGACTCAGAAACAAAATCATTCTAACTGTGCCATCAGGTTTCTTTTCTCAGCTGTGAAAGTCCAAATGCATAGTTTGTTTACTACCAAAAATTCTTCTTTTGATAATCTGAAACTCTTCAAGCCCAAGGAATATTAAGCAACAAAGGACTGAGTTTAGGCCCAAGATTTGTTAGTGTCCACAAGTTTGTGTCCCACTTCTGCTGGAATTCTCATAGGTAAAATTATTAGATTGGCTGCAATTCAAAGCTTGTACAAATAATAGGGAGAGGAGTTACTAGTAATTATTAGTAAATAAATATTTATGAGGTTTAAAAAAAAAGTTGCAGCTGTCTACATGGACAACAGACAAAAAGAAAGGCTATGGGGAAAGTAGCAAAATCATTTTCATGTACAGGATGTACAGGATCCAATGCAATGTAGAAATACCAGACAAAGAGGTTGACTTCTCATGCCCAGCTGACTGATAGATTTTTACTTACACACAGTTCATTCTCTTTTAAATTATCTGTTATTTTATTCCATCATGGGGAATAAAATGTTGCCATCAAAACACTTTGAAAGGACCATACAATAAAAAAAAAAGAATAAAAATCTGTCCTCGATTTTTCAACACAGTCTGTTCATCTGTCACATACTTACAAGCCTAATTGTCACCTCAACTACTTGATATTTAGGACTTTGGACTAAACACTGGTTTCAGAAATATGTCAAAAGCTACCAAGCCACTACCACAACCAGTAACTTCATACCTAAGACAGAGACATTTTGTCTACAGAAAAGATTGACAGGTCATTCCCCTTTTTTAAAACAGACCACTCTATTTCTCACCATCCAAACAAAACAAAAAGAACCAAAAAACAAAAAGGCAGAGGTTTATACAAAAAGAAATCAAGAGAAAGAGTTAGCATCATTTACTATGAAAATAAAAATATTTTAAAAGCAACATTTTAACATCAAGATTTTATTCCCTTTATACTAAAATACATAGCATTCTGACCAAAGTTATTGCCAGATGAAAAAGTATTATTTGTGTCTAGCTTCAGTTTGTGACTTCATGCATATTTTCACTATACATTTCAAGAGTTACATTATGTTAGCTATATGTAAAATTATTTAATTTTAATTAAAAGCTACAGTATTATAACACAGAATAACCTTATAAATATTTTATTAAATTCTTTTAGGATTACAGTAACTTCAATAATAATTTGTAAAAATTGATAAATGTCACAAGCCTTTAGTGTTCCATGTTTCATTAATTGACATAAAGTTTCTAAATTTCATTCAAAAACTTTTGCTTTCATTATGATAAAGGCAACCGTATTCTGTGACGTCCATATAGACAGTTTTCACCAACACAACTTATAACTCCTTTTAATAACAAAAATTACCCCAAAATTTCACATGGTCAAAAATTGTCCCTTATGCTTCTTAAACCAAAAAAAATAAATTATTTTTTTATATACATCATTATCTCTGCCTCCTCACCTTCCCAGAAGAATCTCAGCTATTTAATTTTGAGAAAGACCATATATCAATCAGTTCAGCATTTGGCACTAATAAAAGGAAGAAACACCTGAAGTGGGATCAAGGGTTTCCAATAGTAAATCTGTAACTAAAATAGTAGGTTTCAATACCATTAGACACACAAACACTCTAAAAGGCTCTATAATATTGTTGTCGTGTTTCAAACATACATCTACATGCTGGGCTGAAACATTTATCAACTGTTAATGGGACCGTGCTCTGCAGGGATAAAAATTTCTCTCTTGAGCTATCAAAAGAATTGTTCAGGAATAAAACAGAGAGAAGGTTACAACAGTTATAAAAGAAAAACTGTAATTCCTTTATGGTCACTAGAAAGGTGGTCATCACTTAAAAGGCCAAGATTTACCTTTTTTTGGTGATGGAAAAAATCATTCCAGAAGAGCAGTGAGGTATGCATCTAAAGGGTAAATTCCTCTGTCAGTAACTCAAAAGCAGCAGTGTCCTTTTGAAAAACTAGAGGTAAGGAAAAGAGATTAATTTAGCAATTTATTGAGAAGATCAAAGGATTCATTCCTGTTCAGTTTGATTTTTATTTGTCTTGAATTATATACATCAAAAGTATATACCTCAGGCTTATGAGAAGAAAAGAATAAGAAAGCCAAAGCACTGAAATTAACGTCAGGGGAACAGATCAGGAAACTACTTCAAGACCAATGAGTAGCTATGACTTTTTCTGTTACAAAGATAAACATTTTGACCTTTTTAAAATACGACTTCTGGAACTGCAAGGGCAACATAATCAGGTCTCTTTCAAAGGACACTGATTCAATGCAATAAACTGAAGAGTTCTCAATGAGCTGGGAAAAAAGTGGAATTAATAAAATGTTAAAGCACGATTTACTTATTTTTTTAATAATCTTGGCCATTTTAAATTCAAGCATTAGAACACTGATAGGCTTCTGTAAATTCAATAGCAAATATCAAAACTTCTTTGAAATTGCACAGTGGCAGTGCGACTGTAAATGCAATGCTAACATAATCTTATTGCTAAGCACATGTATCTTATTGCTGTGTATGTATGCCCTCTCTATATGAATGAAAACATCATTATTTTTAGGCAATGCAGTTCCAAGAAGTCCTTACAAGTTTCCAGAAAATGTGTTACCAGAAAATATGATTCTGCTCTGGTGCGGGGGGGGGAAAGGCAAAGGAAACTTTAACTTGACAGTGAAAAATAGCATGCAATGTGTCACCTACCCCCCCAAAAAAACAAGCAAGCAAACAAACAAACAAACAAACAAACCCACAACGAGAACAAAAACAAACAAACAAAAACCAAAACAAAACGAAAAACAAAAAACCAACAACAACAAAAAATACCAAGAGCTACCTGTGGGGTTGAGCTGAGTAACAGCTGAGAGTATTTTTCTTTTCCCTGAGGCAAATGACTTATGATTTAGAAGGATCCTTTCTCACCCACGTACAAGTTGCTCTCTTGAGTATACTCTTTATTATGGAGAAGTGTGAGCCAGCAGCAACTTGTGGGCTGGGAACTGGGAGCCCTGGGGAATCCCCAGGTTAGGAAGTCAGGGCTCCTCCCACTGCTCCAGCCAGAAGGGGAGTAGGGTCACTGGGGGCAGTCCTGGGTGCCTCACTGGGCACTTTCCTGGGGACACAGAGGGACTGACTCTGGTCCAGGGCATGGACCCACAGGCAGGCTTGGTCCAGCACTGGTCAGAGCTGTGGGGACTTGGAGACCAGCTCTGGCACAGAGTCTGGAGACCCCAGTGGGCTGTAATGGGGTCGAGGGTCCTAGGCAGGGGCACAGAGAGGTCCCTGCCTCCAGGTGAGGCTGGGGAAGGACAGTAAGGCCTAATAGTGTCCTTAGGGCCCTGACAGTATTAACCTGTACTTCTACATCCAGATGACCTAGTCACACAGCTTCTATTTTCTCTCTTCATGTTTCAAAATTCCTCTTATTACCTTTTATGATTGTCTTCTTTGTCCTTCCTTATGACACTTTAGAGTGTATAGGTCCATTAAGGCAATTTTATGTATTGTGAAATCAGACATAAAAGTAGGTCTTGGTTTTGGAATTGGAAGCAAACACTGATGTTAGATCAAGTGCAAGCTCTGAGGTCATTACTTAATGTTTCCTAAGTAAGGTAAATGCTTATGACCTAACATATGTGGGAAATCTAACATTAAATGTCTCTATAATAAGTCATAAATTGATGTTTTGAGTTATGTAAGCTGCACCATTATCTGGAAAGATTTAGATATCTGAGAATGAAATCCACAAAGTAACTCTATAATGCTGTAGAAAGTACTTTAGACTTTGATCAGTCTCTTGATTAAAAACCAGTAGACAAAAAGATGCCCACCAGTGAGGTTGTCTTGTCATTACATATCACCCTCTCTGTTCTGGCCCTGTTTTCTACATATCATACCCTGCAGTAGCAAGGCTCATGTATTTCACCTGCCTAGGAGTTATAGCAATTCTGTTTTTCTAGCTAGGAAGATCAACAATTCCTAGAAAGGCATGGAAGCTGGAAAACTAAATATACTCCGCAGTGAGGAGTGAAGAATTTAGGGTTCCATCAAGAAAGACGAAGTCCAAATTCACCTATTCACAGTGTTTCGTGGCAAAAATACATTTTTTTTCTTTTTTTTAATATAGGAAAAAAATGATGCGAGTACAATTCTTCAGCCTATTTATTGGAGTCCTCACTGAAGTAAGGATAACTCTGGATTCTAATTCATGTTCCAGTTACTTTAACGTGTGTTTGTTTGTTTGTTTTAAATAGCTTTCAGTTGCAAACCTGAGAATTTTGAAGTTTCCATTCTCTTGAGGAACAGGTTTATTCATCCCTGTTTACCCTTGTGTTTTCTCTAGCCTCCTAAAGCATTAACAAGAACACTTTAGATCCTCATCAATCTATCCCATCCAGAACAAACTGGGAATTTGAACATTCCTCTGAGAGGTCTTTATTCTAGGCAGAAATACAAATAAATCCCAAGCCTTTCACATTCTTAATAACACTATAACTGCAAAGATAGTGCACAAATGAAATGTCTATTCTTCTGACTCTTTCTGGGACAAAAGTATTGACACTACTGTAGTGGTTTTGCCTGGGTAGAGCTAAATCTTTTTATAATAGCTCATATGGTTGTTTTGGAGATGGGATCAAAACAGTGTTGATAACACACCAGTGTTTTAGATATTTCTGAACAGTGCTCACATACCATCAAGGCCTTTTCTGTTCCTCATGTTGCTTCACCACTAAGTTGGCCTGGGGTGCACATGAAGTTGGGAGAAGAAACAGCCAGGACAGCTGACCCCAACTGACCAGAGGGCTATTCAACACCATATGGCATCAGACTCAACAATAAAAGGGGACGTTTAGAGATACAATGTTTTTATTCTCATGTATGTGTTCACTTCCCTAGAAATGCCCAAATACCTACCCATCTGTGGAAAGCAGTGAAAAAATTCCTTGTTGTTTCAGCAATATTGCTCCAGTGGAAGTCTATTGTAAATCAAATCACTTTACTAAAGGGTAGACATCTTAAACAATCAGTAAAAATTAGGAAGTACTTAGGAAATTGATAGAGTTAATACTTAAAATTTGTAAATTAAGGTATTTAATTGGGAAAATATTATGTAGAGGTTTTTCATTCACTAAAAAACCCAAAGGAACTAATTGATTAAAAAACACAGAGAGAAAGGTTCACTTCCCTTGACCTGCTGGCAACGCTCCACCTAACACAGTCCAGGATGATTCATTGGCTTATAAAATAAAACAATCTTAATTTCTTAATCAGAGTCATTCTGTATCTCTATGACATTTTTAATATAAATGGTTAAAGATAAACCCTGGTAGTGTCACAACTGTTATTGAATTTTAATTTCGATCCAATCAGAAGGTCAACAAATATATTCTGCAATAGTTGTTTTGGCATTCAGTTTACAGTTTCTTTTACTTAATTTAATGCTGATATTCTAGCTACATCATCTTGCCATGCACTAAATTATTTCTCTCTGACTTAGTGTTTAAATCCATTGGCTATTTGTAACCTACTAATTCTCCCTGCCCCTTATCATTGCTGAGTCAATCTGTACATCCTTTCTTCTTTTATCTTTCCTGAGAAATCAATTCCTCCATCTCCCTGATCTGGAGGGGTGGGGGGTTGGCTCTTGTTTGTTGGGGGTTTTCTTTTTTCCATCATCAGAATTTCATTCAGCTTGTCAATATATCTTTTGGAATGTAGCATCTAATATCAAAAGCTATATTCAAAATATATTTACTTCAAAACACCACAACGAAAGAGTTTTTTTCCTTGGTTGCTGAAACAGTAATGAACCCTTTGCTACCTTCTGACCACTTTGTGCTCATTACGTCACCTGCAGAACCATAAGAAATTTTATAAGTCCTTCATAACAGATATGTACCTCTAGCTATTCTCTGTCTTTCCAAGCTCATACAATGACAAACTTATTTGGAATGCCAATAAACAAATCTCTCAGAACTGAACAGCAGTAATCAAGGCAAAGCACAATAGAAAGAGGTCTTGTAAACACATTGCCTCTCGTACCTTATGTCTCTTGTATGTTGTTTAACCTTCTGAGGATGTTGTCCCATTCTCTCTTGTGCCTTCCTCAGGGAATCAAGGTATCTAAGCCTCCTTTGAAAAAATGTGTCAAGCAAGTTCAGAGTCTTACACAGTTCTACATTTTTTCCCTGTCAAAATTATCTCGTTAGAATTGTACAATGACAGTACAATAGGTGTCTACTAAATCAGATTAGAAGACTTTGTATACAATATATATGCAGTCAGAAAGTCCCAATATATAATGTGAACTAGTAATCCTTAGCCTCAATTTCTTCCATGTCTTTGAAATTATTGTAAAGAAGAAATAAGTCTATGAAAAGAAAATTATTTTAATTAATCTGTATACCTGGCAGTACCACACACTTGCTGGCAGGACAAAGAATTTAAGGTTATGTCATAACGAATAAATTTATTGTGTTCCTTTACTTATACCCACAAATAAATAAATAAATAAATAAAATAAACATTTACAAACCTCTGAACCCCTAAAAATATTTTTTTTTCAGTCTGATTAGAAACTCCAAAACACAAACCGTTGAAATGTTCTTTATATATAAAGAAGTTTGTGATCTTTTTCTCATCTTTTTCAGTCAACTAGTTGACTGTGGCCCGTTAGAAGGCTGTTTGCTTTTGACAAAAAAGTGAACTTCCCATTTCTTGTTTTCCAGAAGGTTCTGTTTTCTTCATTTAGTTGTAATGATAACACCATAATCTCTACCACATCTCTAGGATTGTGACTGCCTTCCATTTGCTTTCCTTTATTTGTCCTACATATGTAAGGTATTTTCAACTCTTACCCAGCCTGTCAACTCTTACACAGCCTGTGACATGCTAATACCACACCAGCTCACATAATCACTAAGATCTTTCTTTTATCATTTCTATATCACTCCCTCATCTTTTCTTTCCATTCCCTGAAGCACATTCAACTGCCTCAAACTGGGTTTCTTAGCATATACCTTTCTTTTCTCATAGAATTCCATTTCTTTTTATTTATGTTGTATTGTAACATCCTCATCTAATAATATTTGGCTCTACCAGCAGTAAGAAAAAGTTGGTTCTTTTAGTTCAGAAACTTGATTTTGGAACTGGTCTGTTAAGCTACTCCAAGAAAGGCGATTCAACAAGCTTTGTAAGTTACCTGTCCTAATGTCATACTACATTCTTAGTGAAAATGTCTTTTTCTTATGTCCAGTCTGAACTCCACGTTTTCAAGTACTCAATTATTTCAAAATTCTGTCTTTAGTTTTACTATCTTCTGCTTTAACTTCATCATGTCTTTAACTCTTGTGAGAGACTGAAAAAGGTTATTAAATTTATTATTGGCCTGAAAAAAACTTAGTATGTGGGTGGAGGCAGCAGATCAATATCTGCCAAGGTGGAATGGTCCTCCATAACTCCACCTCCTTGAGAGCCTTTGGTGCAGCTGCAAGTCACTGCCACACCAGGAGCACTGCCCCATGCCCCCACCCCCTCTCCTCCCATACTTCCTGAATGTTTTAGTCCACCACATATTAGCCATTCACATACCCCACATCACACCCCCTTGTAGCCCCTAACCAGCCCTGTACAACTGGCAGACCAGAAGGCCCACCTTAGGGCAGTGGCTGCAGGAGTACAGAGCAGTGAAATTAGTACCATGCAGCCACCACACAATTTGCAGTTCTATCCTTTCTTGGGTCTCTTGTAGCTGGATCTATGCTGGATTCAAGGCAGTAGCTATAATTCTCCCTCTTCTCCTAATTTCCTTTTCTTGATGTTTGGGAACTTAGGCCTGGATAGGCTGGAATATGCTAAGTCAATGCTCTGTGAAATGCTTTATGTTGATTGAATGCTTGTTTTAAACTTTTGTCAAATTCCTTTATTTTCCAAAGTTTGTTAGTAAATGTGTGTTATTTTGATCTTTTGAGAAGTGTCATAGTATTTCTCCTATGCACAGCCTCGAGGTATAGAAGACCTGTGAAGACCCTTTTAATACCTGTTTGGTGGATTTTTGGAGCTTTGTATATTTTTAATGTAAAACTCCTTCGATGAGATCATGGTCTGAGCTTGGGGTGTTGTAACACTCTGTCAAGAAGTTGTAGCATGACATTTGGATTGCGCTTTAGTCTTCCTTCAATGTACTAAACAAACCCAATTCTCTCAGTTTCTCCGTGCAGAATCCTGTAGATCTGTCCTAAGTTTGGTGTGTTAACTTTCACAATTTTAGCATCACCCACAAACTTGCTGAAGATGTATTTTAACCTGTCATCAAGGTTGCTGTTGATGATATAGCATAATATAAACATAGTATCAATACAGAGATGCCCTACTTGTTACCAACCACCAAATGGATATCAAGGCATTGATGATTATCCTTAGATCCTTGTGAACCACTCAAATCACTATCCATCTAATTCTTCAGTCTGTAATTCCTCTAGTAAATGTACTACAAAAGAAAATATCAAAAATCCTACTGCAAGTATATTCTATTCATTGCTCTTTCATTCTACCCACCGCCACTCAATGGATTGTTGAAAGCAGGTTAGTTACCATGTTTTGTCTTATTAAAGCTGTGTCAGATGTTCCTGGTTACCTTTTATTTTCCAGTATCTTTCCAGGGACTGAGGTTTTACAGACCTGTCTAACATTTCCATGCTTTTGTTGTTTACTCAAAAATGTTCATAAAACTTTTTCCAGTTGCCAGGAACCCTCTTCCCCCATCACCATGATTTTTCATATACAGGCAGCAGCTGCACAGTAACATCAGCCAGCTCTTTTCAGTAAGTCTCTGATTCATTTTTTCCATTGTTAGTCGTACCTTACCTGCCATTTATATCATTAATGTTAATTCAAACCAAATAATGTATCACTAAATGAAGTACACAAGAGAAAAGAAGAGCAAAATAGACCTTTTCATGTAAAATCATGTGTTTCATTTGAGTACTATAGAACTGGGTTATGTGAACATTTATTACTATGTGACAGAAATTTAATTTACCTGAGAAAAATTAATTCCAATGCACACATGTTGATCAGACTTCTTCAGGTTAGGATCCTAGTCCTTTCTGCCCATATTACACATTTGGCTGTGTCTAAAGAGAATTTTCAAATTTTATATTCTATAATTCTAGACAGACATCACAACACTCATAGCAGTTCATAAATTTTCACAAAACTGGTGCTATTCAAAAATGCAGGGAAAAAAGCAAAAAAAAAAAAAAAAGGCAGTAAAACAGTCCAAGTCATCACAAATGACTCACCATAACTGATTATGACCAACAGAAAAGAGTAAACAGTCAAATAGGATTAAGCACACTACTTATACTTTTTGTGGTGAGTTCAGTCCTCTGAAAAACTATTTATTAATGAAAGCCATTTACTTTCCACAGTTCAATTTAACAAATCTAAACAAAGACCTAGAGAAGCTTGTGAAGAACATCTCAATATACAACTTTTCCCTTCCAATTGCCTCCCTCATCCCATCAGGGGAGAGTGAGCAAGCAGCTGTGTGTTGCTTAGTTGATGACTGTGGTTCAACCATGACACTAAGTAACTAAACTTTTAGAACAACAGAACTTGATTGCAAAACAAATATAAAGGGCAATACCCAACTCAGAAAGAGATTGCAAGTCAGAATAACAATTTAATAAAAAGATCACAATAAATACACTGATACAGAAGGAAAATCCATTTGACCCACAAAAATACAGCACCATGGGGCACCAGAAGAATGGAGCTCACCATGGAGCACTGTGTAAACACCCAAGTACAAAGTAAAAAGAAAGAAGAAACCCACTGGTGAGGATGATAGTTGCAGTCTAGTCAAGACTGGCAGTCACAGTCCTGTTGAGATTCTGGTCCTCCTCTGGATCTGATGACTGGTACCAGAAGTCACCAAACCCCAAGATTATATATACTCCTGTTCAAGTGGGAATGCCCAGTACCTCCCCCAGGCCAAGGAATCTCACAACACGATTTACTCTGTGAGTCATAGTATATTTTGGGAACCCTTGATGGCCCATTAGCAGACAAAACCCTTCAGGCTGGGTGTGAAGGTGCTAATGGCTCCCCAGAGGGGAGTTATCACCCCTGAGTCATTCATGTGAAGACAGGAAACTCCTGTCTTAAAGGACTTAAGACTCACAGAGTCTTTAAGCACCCAACTTGTAGCCTGAGGTGTCAGGTGTGCCCTGGGCAGCTGCTGCCAACAAGCCACTATTAACAGTTTATAAGAAAATGACATGGAAGATATGAAATACACAGCCCTAGACACACTCGCACAGTGACAAACTGGTCCCAACTACTATAACCAGGACAACACTGAATCTTAAAATATTGTCAATGATCTTCATAGTTGATACGTTTGGACATGTGGAATTTTTATACTTAATAGGGAAGATATGTAAAGTTTCCCAGTCTATTTTTTTAAAAAGAGTTACTTTTCACTGAGACAGAAGGCTATCAAGTTTTTTAATTTAAAGAATTTGAAAACTGAATCTACTATAACACTACAGTCCAATAATTCTACTTCATTGGAAAAAAAAAAAAAAGAAAAAAAAAAAGGAAAATACAATCTTTACAAATCTCTCTCTATCAGGGTTTCAAGTGAATTACAGGTAGTACTGCTGTGGCCAAATCTTTATCACAGTATGAAGAAGATAAGGATTTGTTTTGCCAGGGTGAGTTGGAGCCATCCTTCCTGTAAGTAAGGATTTATTGATAATATTAATGAAACTTGGAAATGCAGATTGAAAGTAATTTGAACTAATTAATGAACACTTTATAAACAAGTGTAAAACTGGAAAGAGAAGAGCAGAACAGGGTTTCAGGAAGAGATATTTCTAATAGGCATTAGGAGTGTCTACTTAGCTTGAAGGTTTCTTGAATTAAAAGACCATGCTCACTAAACAACATAACAATGATGGAGTCATCTGGTGATTTCACATCAGAGGTCTCAATTTTTGTGGCTTCTAAAGAAAGAAATTACTTCAATTCTTTCCTGCAGGCAAGTGATTGTAAATGCCACAGATAGATGCACTACATCTGCTTTCCTCTAGCATTCCACAGGTTAGTAATCCTGTTCTGCTGAGATTTGACAGCATCAGTATATTGTTATCTGCTACAGCAGATGGTCTTTAGCTGTGACTTCCCATATTGTGGAATTAAATCCATACAACAAAAATTTCCTGAGCATATCTTTTTAGATATTAACTGGCTAGAATTTCACCCACTTACCCTATTTTTACAGGCATAGAAAAGAGTCTGTCCACAACAGGTTTTTCAGAATTCATGCTTAGTACTCAAATCACCCTGAGAAAACCTACAGAACCTATGATTCAGTGTTAAGTGGTGATCAAAATAAATTATACCTTTCATGGGAATATCAGGTATATGAATGTGGCCACACTAAGTCACCAAGCACCCTGCATGAAATAAAAAGTTTCAAACAGCTCAAATTAGATATATATTTCTGTAATAAAAACACTCTTTTTTTTTTCTTGCCTAGTAAACTTTACTTCCAATTCTTTAAGAGTTTAAAAAGCTGCATATTCTTTGCTTTTTTAATTGTGTTAGAACTGATAACTGGGTAAATACAGTTGTCTGCACTTCTCTTTAAGGTGTTGTTTAAACAATTCAAGCAGTTTCTTGGCAAAAGAAAGGATACTGTGGTGGAAAGTACCAAAAGAATTTACATTGGTCAAAGAATAAGGGAAATTACCTTAGTCTTTATTTCACAATATCCTAATTCTCAGTTAATGCACTGGCACTCCATCCGAGGGATGCACATGTGAGAAAAATCACAATTTCTCCATCAGGTGAGTTAAAAATTGACCCTCTTTTGGTCTAATCTATAAAAAAAAATCCTAATCAGGTGGCCTGACAAAATAGTTCCTGACAAGGCATACTGACAGATATAATGAGAGTAACTTTAAATTGAAGCATGGTGAGGTAAGGAGCATAGGTTGGGGAAATAATAATGTAGTGAGAATGATAACCAGCTGAAGATAAAGTTACTTTAATGGACTTTTGGACTCCTGAAATGTGAAATGAGATGGTGTCTGAATATATTGTTATTTTGTTATCAACTGAAGAAAAAACCCCCACAGTATTATCATTCTAAGGTAGCTAAGTGAAAGCAAACAAGTGAGAGACAACTATTAAAAAGTTGTGAAAAACAAAAATTATTCTATCCTACCTTATATTTTTCTCTTTCCCTTCTTTATGAACACTATCTACTTAAATTGAAAGTGCTTCAAAGTAGTAACTTTTATTCTTACACTACTGTAAAGAATCTGACACACTTCTGTGGACCCTACACAAATGCTCTAAAAAAGCAATTTACTGGCAATATTTAGACTGATTAGGACAACAATATACAATACGAAAATTAACTACTAGCACCATTGAAGACAATGGAAAAACTTTGACCTTGTTTGAGGCAAACTTTCAGTCCAAATGTGAAAATATGTCCTTAAGGCTCAGATTTCAAGGAATTCACATTTAGGGAAAGATTCCATCCTTTCCACTTAAAATAGTGACTCTGAGCAGCCCCAGTAAAGTCCCTACAGGGTCCCTAAATTCAAGAAAGTCCTTGATTTTAATTTTTTATTTTCTACGGACCATAACTCTGCACAGTTTGGGGCTTGTATTTTTTGTTCTTGTGAGGTTTGAGTGTTTGTTTATTGTTTCTGTTTGTTTGTTTTTCCTAATGAGTAGGCTTTTTGTTTTGTTTTTCTTTTTTTAATTGGAATCCATTGTGAAGTGCTTTTTGCTTTCTTCCAGTATACATGGAGCCTAGGTGTTTGACTCATCATTCAGGAATGGTCAGTCCTTTTTTGAATTCTCTTGAGCACTGATAAATCGATCATGAAGACAAATAGAAACCTTTTCAGATAATAGTCCAGGCTTTTCATTAATTGAACTAGAGAAGGTTAGCAAACATTTTTACTTCAGTATCTTCATCTTTAAAAGGCATTGATAATATGCCCTTAATACAGAAAAATATTGTAAAAATTAGTTTGTCCTGCATTTTGAACGCAACAAAGGTTATAAAATGTTATTAATAATTTTTGTTCCTGCTACTTGAGCCATTACTGCTCATTCTGTACTTCTTGGTTATTGAAAATAATAGATCCCTTCACCTTCATTTTATCCCTTTACATTTGTGCAGATAGTCATTATATTTGTCCCTAATGTTCTTTTCCTCAGGTCAAGCAAAATTAGCTCTGATTTAACTATTTTTTCCAGATTCAATTGTCAAAACCTTTCATCATGTTTGTTTTTTTCCTTTTCTGAGCTATGTTCAATTTCTACTGTTAATTTTGAGCTGCTTCCTTCCCTCTTGATTGAAGGGCAGTTACTGAGGTCTACCATCGCTGAACAGAAACAGTTTTCCAAATGGTCTTTAATAGACTTCCATGAGCATTCTGATTTTATACCAACATAATGGCAGATTCATTTTTAGCTACATCAGTTCCC
Organism: Formicarius rufipectus; assembly: GCA_013399695.1. Lineage (NCBI taxonomy): Eukaryota > Metazoa > Chordata > Aves > Passeriformes > Formicariidae > Formicarius > Formicarius rufipectus. Next base: position 303,347 of record VXAU01005251.1, on the reverse strand, counting down.
TTATCCATCTTACTGCACAGACACAAGGACAAGAGTGCTGATGGAAGAGGTCTACAGGCAAAACACGGGGAGTGGAGAAGTTGTAACTCTGTCATTCATAAGTACTTTTTCCTTGTGATATTTTAAAGTCATCAGTTCTGTCCTAATGCCACTTCCTCCTGTCCTTCTAAATCGAAATCATTGCTCATTATATTTCATTTACATTTTATTTTTAATTGTTGAAACTTTTCATAATTTATTTCTCTTTGATGTTTCCATGCCTTTTTTTTTTTTCCCCCACAAACTCTTCTTAGCATTTTCTGCAATCTTTATGGCAATAGCTCAGAAATCCTAAAAGGAGTATACTTTATGTGGAATGAAAGTGTTAATAAATGAAGACAAAGACAGAGGTAAATAGGAAAGAAACCATAGCTTCTGGGTTTACGTTCCTGCTGAGTTTGAAAGTCAGTGAAATGTGGTAGTCCTTCCTCTTTTCAAAGGTAAGATACTTCTAATCAGCACTATCATGCTCTAAGGCAATATCTAACAACAACTATTAGTTGTAAACTCAGCAGGAACAGCAACCCCCTGCCTCTCAAAGAAACAATATCTTTCCTCTGTGTGATGCAGATTATCCAGAAAAAAGTGAGAAGAAATACAAATTGCGTGTGAGAATGTGCTGCAGTCACACTCAAGCTGCTGTTGACAACGCATTATACAAAAGTCATGATTCCACAAGCTATTGAGTATTTTTCACCTAAAAGAATTTTGGTAGGAACAGGATTTGCAGATTACTTCTCCGATGTCCCATGAGCTCCAGGGATCAGGAAGAGATTGTCGACTGAGTTTTCTTACACTCCACTGGGCATAGAAGGGCACATTCTCTTCTACAAATGAAACCAAACAGTATTGAGAGGGAATAGGCACACAAATAGTAAAATGACCATGTTTTCTGTGTCTAGGAGCCCAAATTACCTACATATATTGCTGACCGCCTCAGTAGCCTTTGATGGCAGCATAGCAAGTAAGGCCTTGGCAGAAATTTGAAACTGTTCATTTAAGCACAGCTGCAATAAAAGCAGGCTTTGATGCCCAGTCTATCTTCTTGGAATGAATGATTCTTTTAGTACAAATATTATAAAAGATTCAGATTGCAGTTCTTGTATTTCAACTCCTACATAAAACATAATTTCTTTTCTCTATTATTATTTTCCAAAGAGGTAGACAAGGGACAAACATGGAACAGGCCAATTACCTATAAAAAAGCCAGAGTTAGTCAGGCAACAATATGGACAACAAAGGAGTCAAAGAAGCTTTTTCTATTGAACAAAATAGTATTCAATAAAGCAATGATAGGAACTTGGATATTTAGAAAGGGACCACTATAGTCTTTGTCTCTCAAAATACTCCACTAAAATATAAGACTGAAGAAAGTTAAGATTCTTTTTTCTGCTTAGACAGAGATAACTGCCTTCACCATTTGCCTGAAGAAACATGTATTTGATGGCACATCATTGCCTTTTGCTGAGACAGCTTAGAAAATTTCAAAACCTTATGCTTTATTTCCCATCTTTTCACATTCAAATACACCCTTATTCAGCTACAGCACATCAAACTCACAAGGTTCATTAAGTTATAACAATCTTCATACAAAAATTTTTCTCCTCACAGCCCTCTGTCAATTATGTTACAAGAAAACAAGAGAGTTGACTTAATCAGACTGCATATATGCTCAGTGTTCACATAGTATCTCTCAGTTACATGAGAATTAGTGAGACTACTTAGATCTTTGCCAAGCTAGAGAAGATTTGTGGGTAAATCTTTTATTTATTTATAGGTCCTAATCTGGACTAATTTTTCCCTGTATTTGTACTATATACCCCTTACATAGCTGGCCTCTATTTTATGGCAGTACCATAACATAAGTATTAATAAGAGTAATGTAAAAAGAATTCATTCCTAATTGGATATCAGGCAACACTTACAGTGTTGCATTGTGCATCCTCTTACAGTGAAAAGCATTCACCTCTCCCCTCTTTTTCTACAATAACAAAAGATAGCTGTGTCCTGAATCTTGTCATTGTACACAGATCTCACAGATACTTGCCTCTCAAACTGCTCTCTTTTAAATTTTATTAAATTACATGCTACCTTTAGTGCTTCAGCACTCATTATTCTGTTTAAAAATATTTTCTCAAGTGGTGTTTCAAGAATTTGAAAGGATTTTAGGCACATTACACATCTGTTGGACATTGGCATGCAACACAACCTTGAAATGAAAAAGTTAAAGTGGAAAAAATGGACATGAGGATTTTTTAAATTGAAAATGTAAAAATTCTAGAAAAAGAAATGGAGGATGTATATTAAAATGGCAAAGGGTGTCAGCACAGCCTATTGAAGAGTGGAAGTCAGGCTACATCATTACGTTCCTGTTCTGCATGATGCTCCTTTTGCCACTGCTCTCATTGAAATGCAGAGCACAACTAACAGCCTTCAGGCTTGCAGAGGAAGAAGATAGAAAAATTGAGGTTTTCATTTAAGTTTCTGCTGTTGACCACAAAGTTCTGGAAAACTCTTATAACTCAGTCTTATTGGAAAAATGTTAAAAATCAAAGTTCAAAAGAAAGAGATGATGTGAAGAGCAGCAAGGGAAACAGTTATTCTTCAGTTCACATTTTTCCGTTTCTACACTCATGTCAGAGGGTCAAATGCTCTTTCTCTGTTACCTCTTCATGTGACTAATCTTCATTCTGTCCTCTGTATGCTTTGTAAGTGTGAAACTGCCACTTTGTATTCAATTCCACTTAATCTCTTTGTCCATACAAAATCTCAGGTTTGAGAATGACTTCTAAGTGGTAGCCTCAGCAATGTGTAAAAAAAACCCATAAACAAGCAAATACAGTAAAATCCATACAAAGGCTGAAGTAAAGTATCATTTGGGAAAAGTTCAAGATTTTAACATTGTGGTGGCTATAACAGGTAACTATTATAGAATCTATCAAAGTCAAAATTCTTCTGAAAATGCAGTGTAATTATACTCAAATGAGCAACTTAAAGAAAATACTTCTGTCTGCTCGAAAATATTCTGACTTCCCCATTTTAAATAAACTTTATTTACAATATTCCTGGTGGGTTTTATTCTCTCCACCTGATTATGCACATTTGTTTTTCCTGTTTCTGTAGGATTTCAGTTTTCTTGAGTGCTTCCCCTAACCTAATACAAACTCTGATCATCTTGTTATTTTAAATTAATCAACACATCATAGAGCCTTCTTCACTGCTAGATACTTAACTTCACATGTCAGTGGGCTGTTGAACTCCTTCCTCATTCTCTTCTGTCACCTTAGGACACCTCAGTAAACTGTGATTTCAGAATTACAAAACAAACTCAAAAGCTGAATCACAATATGGGCCATCTCAGGTTTCCTTATCATTCTGCTTCATTGAACAGAAAATATGCCCTTAACAATTTTACATAAACTTTTATGAGAAAGAAAATATAAATAAAATAAAAAAGGGGAGGAAGAAGAAAGCAAATATAATTCTACTTCATTCGAAGGTCACAAATATCTTTCAGCTGCAGACATTTTCTTGTAATAGACTATGTGCCCTGCTATCCCAAAAGGTTTCATGAAATAATCCCATTCATAGTGTTTTCAGTATTAATTTCTCTCATGCATAGAAATATTCCTGTAACTCATAAGCTAAATTTTGTCAAATAAAGTTTATACATGTTTGGTCTTGTACAAATATTATATTTTACCTGAAGTCATTCTTCTCTTTAGTTTATTTCTAGAAAGCAAGCATATCCTTGTCCAGACATCACCAAACATTCTACATTCATTAAGTTGCCTTCAATAAAACAAACTGCCCATCCTTCTTGCCATCTTCATAGATGTAGACCTTAGCTTAAAAAAAGATGTCCAAAAGTATGCTCAGGATTCTATATAAGATTTTACCAATGTCTGGTAAAATGTCATTGGTACTTTGTTTTCTGTAACAAAAATAATTTTCTGATAGAGCCTCACCTCTTTCCCTTCTCCAATTGAAATTCTGTAATTACTTAAAATTACTTTGGATCTTTCTGAGTAACAAAGTCCCAGTTTATAGCAGAAATAACGTTGACAAATGCATAACTGTATGATCACTCATATTTCAACTAATTTTTAATGTCATCTAATTCTATCAGATATTCTGAACTCCATCTGTATTGTTATTAACTTCTAATTTCCTATCATCAGAAAATTTCATAAGTACCTTATGGCTTTTTGTGAACATCAATGAAAATCAAAGTCTTTTCTCAAGAAATCCTATAAGAGAAAGGTAATCTAATGGATAAAATCTTATTGGGTTTCCAAAGCCTTTGAAAAGGTTCTTTCCAAATGCTTTTAAATAAACTAATCAGCAATGGCATAAAAGAGCTTTGCAATGTTAAATTATTTAGAGAAAGACAGAAAATGAAGGTAGGAAAAGTCAGTTCTCACAGGAGAGGTCAACTACTGGTGACCTACACTGAGTGACTGGTGATGAATTACACTGACACAACGTGTGAAAATATTGATATTGAGTTTAGCGAACGGGCAAGAGGCAAAGTGACAAAGTTTGCTGGTGTCAGGATTTTATTCCAGATAGTAAGGATAAAGTGAGTAATTGCAGAAGGATCTTTCAGAAACTAGGTACTAAAATGGCAGATGAACTTCAATATGAGTAAAGATAAGATTAAAGGCAATAATAATTGTCTTTACAATTCTAATAAAAAATTTAATAAACCAGTCTAACTTCTCATAAAAAATGATCAGCTCTGAGGTGGCAATCAACAACTCAGAAGCATGGTTTGGGGTTACAAAGGCAGGTATCATAAAAATCATTAGCTTGATACTCAGTAGTGGTCACAAAAGCAAATCAGGATATTAGGAGTTAGTAAAAAAAAATTAATAGAAAATGTAATACGTTTTTCACTGTACAGAACCAGTTTTATCCTGCATTTTCAGTCCTATGTAAAATTCTGTTTCACTCTCCTCCATAAGAATAAAATGACAATGAAAAAGAGAATGGAAACAAGTAAGATCAAAATCTTAGTATGAGCAAAAGGAAATGCATCATAAATATTTTAAATACATATAGAGATAGCCAAGAATTTTTGTTTATAAAAACTGAGCAATCTAAATAGGATAAAGCAAGCAACAATAATACCAGTAATCATAGTCTAAATGAATAGAGAAAGCCTCATTAATAATACTATCTTTCATTACTGTACAAGAAAACTTAAAAAATATTTTTCTTCTGGTATTATATTCATCTCTATAAAGTCCATCCTGGTCCCAAGGTCAATGTCATGAGTCTTCCACAGAGAAGAACAGGGAACTACTGACAATCCTGAATGGGAGGTGCCTTCTTCTTCAGTGTCAACATCCATTTAGGGATTATTTTCTGTATTTTCCAATCATAGTCTTCTCTCACGGGTCCCCAGCTAGTTTCCCCTCAACTGGATGATAAAACAGACAGCTCCACCACCACTCTGCCCTCTGAGATGAGTATAACCTACACTGATGTCTCAGCTTGCCCTTGGTCTTTCCTCCCCTTCTCAGACCTGCTCAAACATCCCAGGGCTGTGTCTGACACTAGTTCCCTTCATTGGGCCTGATCCTGACCCACATGCTTGATGATGTCCCAGTAATGACTCAGCCTTTCCTGCCACTATCAGACTCTGAGGACATCAGCCTGTTTCTGCCCTGGTCACTGTCATTGGAGCTGATCCTGACTCATGTCAGGATTCTGCTTTGTCCTTGATCTTGCTTCAACACTGCGGATTTGCCTGGTGACCTGGGCTCTGTGCTGACTCTGGTCACCATGGCTGCCTGTCATACACTAAACACTCTCAAATCAGGAAATTTCATTTTATTAATTTATTGCCAATTATGAGTTTTTATATACTTGTTCAGGTACCAAGTAATTAAATACATAGGGAAATGGCTCCCCCCACTCTTCCACAGACTCAGCTTCGGTGCAACACTTGTCCTCCCCTTTCCTTGTCTCAACCATACTTGTTTTCACCATACATTACACTTGGTCCCTCCAAATCCCTTTCATGAGGAAATAGGCAGTGCATAAGGCTGGGAACAGTGCATAAACGTTTCTTGCTACTACTCTGTGCTTCATACTGCTGCATTGCTCTGGGTTACCCCTGGGCCTCAGTCCCTCCAGATGTTTCCTGCCCCAGCACACATCACCCAAAGGATGGAGTCCCTCAGGGGTGTCCCTTCTCCAGCACAAAGCATTTCCTTCTGGGGGTTCATCTCTGTACATGTCCCCAAAAATGTCTCTTTTACTCACCTCCTTCACTCTTTCTCCCTTTTTTCCAGACACTCCTCTTCACATCCTTCCCCATGCATCCAATTTTCAGTGTCCTCCCCTGCCTCTTGTGTCATTTTTGCATCTCCTGCCCCCAGCAGCTGCCATCCTTCCTCAAATATGCCTGAGAAGAACATGTGGTCCTCTGGCTGGTTGAGGTTTTGAGCTATGACGGACTATTTCCCTCCATCTAGAGTTCTCTGGAATCCACTGTGACCAGCACAGGGGACCTCATGAACTCCTTCCCCAGAGGGCACCTTGCAGTTCCTGGTACCAAACCCTGCCTTTATGCCCAGTGCATCAGGGCTACCTTGCCCACTCCCAGGGACTGGTGGGATAGGCACAGGCTGGTCAGATGAACCCTCAATTTCTTATACTTCCCCAACTCCTGGGCAGCAACTTGTCCTTGCTGTGCTGTGACACAAAGAAAATAAATGGGTTAAATGACTGTGTAGCTTTTGAGACTTGTACTATACCAGATATTCAAGGAGCTGAACTTTAAACAGGTGTATTGAGTGGACACAAGGAGGTTGCTAAAGAAACCAAAATGAATTGAGGTCAACTGAACCCTGACAGACTGCTCTGTCTCTTCATCAAAAATCTTGTGACTCTAGTAGGAATGACAAAAATTATATTCAGTGACTTACAGGATAAGGAACAACTAAGTAGTTAATTTTCTGGACAGCATCAAAACTCAACAATCAGAAAATGGTAGATAAAACAACATGGATGGAACTTATTCACTCTGTCTTAAAAAAAAATGTTTAGAATATATCAGTAAGGTATTAACAGTCAGGTTTTACAAAAATGTAATTCTTCATGCAAGAATGTCATTGTTGAGGTGGACATATGACAAAATATCCAGGGAAGTCAGGCATAGATTCCATACATCGATTCCATTTATTCTTCCCCCAGCTCCTTTTTCATCTAGTTACTAAGTATACATGCATTAACATTATTGGTGCTTATTACATATAAACAATTATTCCTTGGTCACAGTTATAACCTTCTGTCTCTGTACAACTTGACCCATCTTGTTATTCCTTATCTCGTGGTTTTCTGAGTTCTCTCAACACCTGCAAGTTATTTACAGTTCTCTAGCTTAGGAATGTATCATCACGGGCACACAATTATCTCACCAAGGTCAAATTCTTCTCACTCAGCCAAGGGATCTGCAGGCTCGCTGCAGCTCTCTACACAAGAAATTAAACTTGGCATGGGATACATCAAAGATCAAAAACTTACTAAGTCTGAAAGTGTCACGACCTGAACACATGCAAGAGATGCACTGAAGGCTACAAAGTGGACTCTATCTATTTTAGGAAGCTCAGAGCTGAGAAGAGTTAGAGGATTGGAAAGCATTAGGATGAAGCATTGTATGTTGGTTTTGTTCTTCTTCTGCCCTAGATTAATATCCAGTCGGTGCTGAAATGGTACTAAGAGGAGATGAACGCCTCTCACACCTACTATAGATATTCATATGTTCCTGTGTTCTAAGGCTAATAACTACTAAAATTGCTACCTACCTTTCTATCTATCATAACCATCTGATCCTCAGAATTCTCATTCAATTCATTGTTTGAAACTTGAAATATAGAATACACTTTGCTGAGGCTAAAACTAGGTCATTTTTAATTCCACACCAACTCAGTCAGTCAATGTCTGAATTTTCTTTCTTTATTCTCTGCTTATCAATACATCTATAAAATACACAAATTCTCCAGCTGAAAAGAAATTTAATCTCTATTGTTATACCATTCCCTTGTCTTTTAGGAAGCTGAAAGTATATTTGTAATTTGGATCTAGAGAATTTTCATAAATTATCCACATTCACAAACCCATTTTTTTTCCTCTCTTAAAATGAGAATCCTAGAACCAGAACATTACTTTTTTCTTTTATGTAATTGAAACAGAAATATTGTTTTCTTTTATATATATGATTTAAAATAAATCAGTTTGTTATACTTCAGTAAAGGTATACTATCTTTCTCCATCTTACATATTTACTATTTGCCAAAATCAAAATAAACCTATCACAATCTTTTTGATAACTCTTCTGGGAATAAGTGGATTTTGCGATATTGATAAGTTGTATAGTATTGTATCTTATTTTATTTATTATTTTCATCCTCTCATTAATGGAGTTAAATGGGGCCTACTGATCAAGTTCAAATCATTTAGTATGCATGGGCTGTTCTGTCATAATTTCTTTGCGTATATGTAGAATCCTCAAATTCACAGACATCTCTGGAAACAGAAAACAGGGTGAAGACATCTGAACTTCTGAGAGTAGCCTAAATTACATACTCATGACATTGTTTTTCATTTCATTCATATTTAGTCTCCTTAAATGTTTAAGAGTTTAGTTTGAAAAATGTCCTGATTGTATTTTCTGGTAGATCACAGAATTTTGTAATCATGCAATGATTTTAGTTGGAGGAGACCTTAAAGATCATCTAATTCTAATACACCTGCTATGGGCGAGGACACTTCCCACTAGATCTGGCTGCTCCATTCAGGCTAGCCTTCCAGGACTGAGGCACAACTTCTCTGGACAACCTGTTCCAGTGCCTCACCACTTTCACAGTAAAGAATTTCTTCCCAGTACCTAATCTAAGACTCTTTCACTCTAAGACCATTTTTAATTCTCCTATCACTACCTGCCCTTGCCAAAAGTCCTTCTTCAGTTTTCTTGGAGGTCCCATTTAGGCACTGGAAGGCTGCTTTAAGGTCTCCCTAGAACCTTCTCTCCTCCAGGATGATCAACCCCAACTTTCTCAGCCTGTCTTCATAGGAGAGGTGCTCCAGCCCCCTGATCATCTTCATGGTTCTGCTCTGGACTTGCTACAGCAGATCCACATCCCTCTTATTTTGGGGGTCCCAGAGCTGGATGCAGTACTCCAGGGGTCTCACAAGAGGGGGGAATAACCTCCCTTGACCTGCTGGTCACACCTTTTTATTCTTTGCCCAGACTGCATTATGATTTCCCTGATCCAAGTGCAGGACTTTACCCTTTCCCTTGTTTAACTTCCTTAGGCTCTCAATGACCCACTTCCCAAGCCTGTCAGGGTCCCTCTGGGGACCTCCCTTCCCTCTAATATGTCGATTGAACCACACAGCTTTGTGTCATCTGCAAACTTCCTGAGACTGCACACAATCCCAAATTTCATGTTTCCACCAAAGATGTTAAACAGCGTCAGACCCAATACTGACCCCTGAGGTATGCCGCTCACCTCTAATCTCCACTTGGACATCAAGCTATTGACTGTAACTCTTTTGAGTGCAGCCATCCAGCCAATTCCTTATCTACCAAGTGGTTCATCGGTCAAATCCACGTCTCGTCAGTTTAGAGACAAGGATGCCATGCAGGACATTGTCCGTCCATTCAGGCTTGCTGTCATTTTCGCATGACTTCCCCTTTGTTGGCATGTATTGCTCCTGAGGAGGTATTCTGCTACATCTCCATGGTGCCAATAAGGTCATAGCCCTACAAGTGCGTATATATCTCCAACTCGTCTTGCTTATTTCCCATGCTACATCCATGTGTATAGAAAAATCTAAGTTGTGTCCCCTCTGAAGGTTTTTACTTTGCACTAAAATGGACTAAAAAACCCTCACCTGAGGCAATAGCTGATGGCAGCAGCCATCTGTTACAGTTTAATCCAAGATGGCACATCTGTATATAACTTGACTTCCACCAACTAAACATTTGGTCTAGACAACATCAGATTTAAGCACAGCAGTGGCCTATGCGTCTTGCTGTTACACTGCATTCCAACAGACTATTCATCTTTTTCACGTGTTTTTAAGTAGTCTAATAACAACAAAATGAGGAATAATTAGAATAAAAGTAAATAAATTAATTTCAAATTCTTCAAATAGTTTTAAATTGATCTTATGAAAAGTAAAGTAAATATTGTATGGATTAAATGGTTCACTAACAGCTTTTTGTGAACATATCTGTCTTTCACTAACTGCAAATTGACCTCTGAAATTAGTATGACATGTGTAGTGCAACTCCCTTCCACTCCACTATTATTCAAGCACTTTTCCTACACATTGTTATGGAAATTAGATGACATCCCTGAAGACAAGTGTTTTATTTTCTAATCCTCATTTTAGTTTCTACTTTTTTATTAACATACAGGTATTTCCTCTATGAGGATACATTTTATCATTGTATGGTGACGTTTTCTGCTCAACAAGAGTGAAAGAGAAACACAGTTGATTAGAGAGTGACCTATTTTACTAATGGGCACAAGGTAGGCCAGACCAATTTTCACTTCAAGTAGAGCCTCTCTCTGCAGTCACTTTGTTGACTAAAGATCAACTCAGTAGCAAAGTTGGCCTGTTTATAAAGTCATACTTCTAATGGAGAAATTTGTTCTACATAGGGTGTCTCAGTAATTGCTTTCCAGAAAGAGGTCATTCTGTGAATTTGGCCAGGGGCCTAAAGCTAGCAACTTCATCCCAAGCTCAAAATGCAGGAATATCTATTACCTGGGACCTTACATACAGTTCAAATCCTGAATCCAGTCCACAGAAATGTAGACACTGGTTCTTCAGTAGCATATGATCAGTGATCTTCTTAGATCCATCCTTGTTAGAGGTAGGACCCTGCTTCTGTTTGGCATGAAATTTTTTCAGAGCCTTATGCTTAGACAAAATGGTAAAAAGCTGTTGTCTCAGAGAACCACTTCAGACAAGCAAATAGCATGCAGGAAAACATGTTGATTCAAAATATGCCGATTCAAATCATGTTGATTTAGAAACAAGTCTGTAAATTGCTCTCACAGTGAGAGTTGTTTTGAAACAATGTGAAGTCAGCATGAGAAGCCATCCACATGATGTAGAAAAAGTATTGGTATTCCAAAATTCTGACATCTTACTCAGAAATTAGTGCAAAAATATTTTCCTAGTATTATTTTTTTAATTGAAGTAATTGAATAAAATTCAGAAAGAATCTTAGCAGCAAAGAGAATAACTCAGTTCTCCAACATACTGAAAAGTTCTAGCCACTAGCTTACAGAATCATACTTCCTTACATTTTTAGTTTTCCTCACTTTTTGTCTCCCTCTCACTCATTTTCCATAAATTTTATATTCATAACTATGTAATGACAGATTAAACAGGAGGGATGAAAAAATCAGCCTCCTTTTCATATTTGTCTCTCTTCTTCCCTTTCAGAATTGTCCCACACTACAGGCTGTTGACTAAAGCATTAAGTTGGGGATGAAAGTGAATCTGGATGTCTGAATTTCCTCACTCTGAAAAGGTCACTGATCTGTCACTAGCACATTTTGAGACAGTTTTCTTCCACCTATGTAATAAGGCAGTCTCCTTTCAGGGAACTATATTATAAAATAATCTCCTAAAATAAAATTTATTTTTAATGGCAATAGTCACAAATACAGTACTACAATTAATTCCTTCTAATATCAGATATGTGTAAAAATACCTCCTGCACTAAGCCATTCAGCGATTTTAAACAAAGAATCATTGATTTACTTAATATATAACTGTGTATTCAGCTGACAGAGGATAGTCTACCAATGCCCCAAACTAGATGAATTGATGTAGCAATTAAATGCATTTCAGTGTTTGACTTTCACATGCACTACTACCGAGTAGAATTCTTTACTCTGAGTTAGTTGAGTTGCTGCACAGTTTACTTGGAGAACATAGTTATATTTGCTGTTTAGAAAACTGCCAAATAAATGAGAAGACAAATAAAAACAAAAAAAAATCCTAGTCCAAAGAGTCCATTTTTTCCACTGCTCAAAGTCAAAGAAGTATTTTTGAGTTGAGAGGTCTAAACCAAGCTGTGTGTTCTAGATCCTAAAAATTATATAAGATTGTTAGGATATAAAATATACATTTTTCCTGACCTAGAAATAATTGAATGCCTTTAAATACCACTGAAATATAAGACATTTTAAACAAAGTCAGCTGATGTCCTTTTGATATTAATTCAGTAAAAATAATTATATAAATCTGTCTAAAATCAATGTAATACAAAAGAGTGTGTTCACTTCAGAAACAACAGACATAGGTTTACAGTCCTCCAAATACATACAGAGAAGGAATGGCATAATTCTAGTTATTTTCTGACAAAATTAAAATGTATACAAGTTCACAAATATATATTGCATGTGTTTACTGCACTGAAGAACCTCTGTCCTCAGATGTCTTCTTTGCCATGCATTCTCACAGACTCCACACACAGTTTGATATCAATTCTTGTTTTCAGTTTTTCTTATCAGAGGAAGACATGTTCATCCAGGTTTTATTTGAATTCCAGGAGGAAGAATACTACCCCATCTGATGACTTGAGAAGTCAGTTACAGAATAGGTTCACTGCTGTCATAGATGATGAGCTAAGAGTGCCACAAAATGAAGTATCTCTGCCAGAGCAGCCAGAGTCACTCAGCACCAGAGAGAGTTGAGTGATAGGTGGTAGGAAACTGTCTACAGCAGACGTACCCTGAAGCTAGGAATAAGACCTGCAATCATGAGATATGCCATGAGATATGTGGTAATGTGATTTCTGTGGACATGATGGCTGAGAGAGTGACAGATTTTCAGGTGGAGGACAGATGACCCTTATCACTGCACTTGGCCAGGTGGAAGAGGGAATGATGTTAAAGCGTCACAATTCTGCTCCACCCTTGTGCAAGACTCACAGCCTTTGCAATCTCTCACTTTTGCAACTTTCAATGTTCCTTACATATAAATAAAGTATAATATATAATACAAAACTATAAATTGGCATTTGAAATCCTCTGTGGCAGAGGAGGACAACATGACCACCTTACAGACAAATCACCAGGCTTGCTCCTTTCTCCTCACCAAAGCAGGGGTGACTCTTCGGTAAGATTTGCACCTCTGACTGCATTGGAATATATTCAGGAACACTTGTATGCAGTGTTATGCAATTATATTTTTTAGGTCTAGCAGATTTATCACCAGCAATCTAAAAGAAACTCTGATCTGTTGCTCCAATAAACCACACTGGAAGGGTTAACCACACTATTGGTGAATCTGTGAAAATTTGTATTGAACTCAACCAGACTTATAGTATCACACTGGTAAATGACACTATTTGTGACTCTGTGACTGCAAAACAGATGAGATTTACAGTGTAAGGCACACTGTGCATCTGGGTTCATGGACATGAAAGGATTTACAGTGCTGAACTGGTTCTGATCAACCCAGCCACACTCGGCCCCTCTGATCTCTGAGGACCAGCTGGAAATCAAGAGATTTTATTGTCTGCGAAACTTCTATGCTCTCAGTGCAACACTTGTCATACATGTCAGGGAGGTTTGCTGCTTCTCAGGGAATCACATACAGGATGTTGTGGGGAGGTTATGGCTCTCTGTTACCCCTTGCTGCTGCTCCACTTAGGCACTAATACCAGAGGTGACCTGGCAAGTACCGAGTTTGACTACATGGGTCTGGGAACAGTGGTCAAGCTCATGGGGCTGCAGGAGTTGTTCTTCTTCATCCTGCAAGTGAGAAGGAAGGACCTGAAGAGGATCTTGAATCCTACATGCCAACAACTAGTAGCAAAACTGGTATTGGTAGCAGAATTTCAGTTTCAATGACTATCATCCTAGAAGATCAGCATCTGTTTGGAAGGGATGGGATCCATCTGACTAAGTAGGGTAAAAGTATTTTTGACAGCAGTCTGACCAACTTGGTAAGGAGACCTTTAAACTATGAATGATGGAGGAAGGAGGGGTTCTTCAAAAAATGGGTAAGGAAGTTGTGACTGGAGTAGGCAAGACCCACAACTGAGCCAAATATGACTAACTTTGATCTAAAAATTAATTCAGAAGAAACAGAATCAGTTAATGGCACCAAACCCATCTGATCAAAATATCTTGATCAATCTAGAACACTTGGATAAATAGATACCTTTCTAGCACTATTATCAAAACTGAAATTTATTATTTCTGCAATTTAGCCAGATATGGCACTACAGGAGTGCCACTTAATCTATTTCAGTTTTAATTCACCATTTTTTTATCACAAAAGTTCTTTATATAAGTTTAAGATAAAAGCTGAATCTATGGGACAGTTCTGTCATTTCCTTCTATTTCAATATTTTTAATTTCTTTTTCATATTAATTGTTAGAAAATACTTTGTAGTCTTTCAGAAAGACTAGTAAAACATTTTATTTCCCTTGCGTCCCAGATGATCATTAGAGAGCATTAAAACTGTTCAAAATGCTACAGTTTGGTAGACTGTCTTTTAATCCTTTCCAAGGCAAACCACAAGATGTAATTATTCTCTTAGCACTACAAGTGTCTGATTGCTAGTGGTCTCACATCTCTAGATGCCTGTAATTATCTACAGTAATTTGTTAGCTCATTTGATTAATTCAGGGAGTCTGTGTGTTTCTTCTTATACAGAAATATATAATGATATAGACCTCTTGCCTCACACAGTATACTAATTGCTAAATCTCATTTTGTATAACAGTATAACAACATTTGAAAGATTAGTGAAGAAATTAACTCTCCCAGCCCAAAGATAGAATAACTACTCATACAAATTAACTATCCCTCTTTCCCATGAGTGAAGAGTCTATCTATTTGATGGTCAGCTCATGACAAAAAATTAGTAGCAGCAGTTCAACCATTATTTGAAGATGTTTACAGTATCTGGTATAACTTACCTGAATTTTAAATGCAAAACAACATCAGTGAGACTGTAAAATGTATTGAGCATATCATTTAATAAATACAATTTATGAAAAGCACTGTCGGGAGCATAATTCATTGTAAGAGACAGAAGAACACTGAAATTATAAGCATCTCATAATTCCATATTTCTTACTGAAATGTTGTGTTGTTTTGTTGGTTTTTTTTTTAATTTCTAAAATGTCACAATTAAATAATTTAAGAGTATGTGAAAGAAAACTTAGCAAGGAAATGCAGGTATATGTGCCATAACCAGTATTGCATTTTTGAAAATTTCGACCTAGATACATAAAAGAAATTAGAGATTTAGTTACATATTGTGTGATTCAGGCAGAATTGAAATCTCAAACTACATTTAAGGTACTCTAATTGTATAAAAGGTAGTGATAATTATAACATATTTAGCTGTGATCCAAATGTGTAATGTCCAACTCCAGCAACTTGGTCAGAGAAGTGGTGTCAATATGTTTCCTATTCCTGATAGTATGTCACATTTTATTTAATCATCAACAGATTTCCCCATTGGAGATTAAACAGAGAAAACAAAATTTTATTCTTTGTAAATTGATTTGATTTTTTTTTCAGGAGAGAAGAGGAAATAAATATTCCATAATTGTTATTACTAAGAACCATTTGTTTCACTTTATGAAGAAATTGGAAAGAACAAATATAATTTAACATATAGCTTGCATGATTCATATTACAAGGATGGTGTATAAGCACATAAGCAGATATAAATGTAGAAACTGTTTATTAACAATTCATTTGCAACTAGATACCTATAAACCATGTAGATAAAGATCAAAATTCTCTTCTTCTACTAGAGAGAATTAGTTAAACAAAGTTATAACTTTTAATTGTATCACTTAAACCAGGTTAAACTCCTTAAATCATTAATACATCCCTATAATGATTACCATTATCTCTGGTCTTTTGTGAAATACATCGTTGACTTACTCATGCAACTATTAGAAATATGATTAACAGATCTTGTGAATATGAGCTATGAAGTCTGTATGTGACAAAATCTGTGAGCATTTCCTAGTGATGAAGAGCACAAGTCTCATAATGACTTTGCAGCTTGTTAATAGCTCAGCTAAACAGTCATTAAATACCTGCCATAAACCTCAATTTAAAATTTCCATTAGTGTCTTAAAATAAAAAGGTTAGGTCTGTTGGAAATAAACACCTTCTTATTTGGGTTAAAGAAAAATAAAGAGGAAAGGGATAAAAACTATTATTAACCCAAATAACTTCCAGAGTGAGAAATTAATTACAAAGACATCCAGAACAGGAAATTTTTACAAAGATTGAAGGATTCATACAGTCTTTGTCTACAAGTCAAATGGAATTTATACCAGTTTGTCTCATGAAACTTGAGGGGAAACATAATTTGCATTCACGATGATTCAACTGGTTTATGTGGTTAAATGTTAATTGGTTAAATCTTAGGAATTTTCATCTCTTTCCTTTGAGTAGACAATCCCAAAATTTAGTTAAATGAAACATCTTGACAGCCTGAAAAAATAGAATGTTCACTGGTATTCAAAAGACATAGAGGTGAATTTTCATCCATGCTATCAAGAAAAACATGGGATCATATTCTCATATTGAGGCCAGCTAGAGAAACATCTCACACTGATATACTTTCAGCTTTGTTACTCTCCAAAACAGATATCTGCCATTCAGAGATTTTTCTCTGACATCTACTTGTTTCCAGACTGTGCCCAGGAACTGTTACATGTCACAGAGCAAAAGCGTTTCAGGGCTAACAACTTTAAAATATGAACAGCAGAGTTTCAGAGCCTGGAAAAGTCCCTTGCCTTTGTCTAATTTCCTAGGATTTCTTCAAGTGACCTTGCTTCATTAGTTAGGAAACTCCTGTGACATGTATCAAAGTCATGGAAAGTTAGCCTACATCTTGAAAGTCCTAAGAGACATAAAAAATTCTTGAATTCTGCTTAATTTGAAAGGCAATCTTCTTTCACTTTTCAAATACCAAATAAGTTTTTAGATGACTCTCTAGCTACCAGATTTCAGGGTGCAAATGTAATCCCTTTCTCAATGTAGATATATCCTAGCAAAGCTATAAAACCACACTTAATGGAGAAGAATAAATATTATTGAATATCACTGGAGAAACTACAGGAGAACCAGGACAAAATTAGAAATGCTCGATTAGTTTAAGATTGCTTTGAAACCTGGATGCTATTTCTTTCCTTGAAATTCCATCACAAGTGAAGACAACAAATGTAAAATACAATGTGTATCATTAAAGAGAGAAACACTTAAAGAAAGAAAATAATATAGGTAGGTTGCATCATACTGCATTTTATATAGGCTATGTGTCCTGGCAGTGGCTGGTATGAACAATAAATTTTCATTAAAGGGGGAGAAGGAGAAACCTATTCTACAAATTTGAAGTCATCCTAAATTCTGAAAATTCTGATATAAAAATAGATAGGATTTAAGAATAAGTATTTATTTTCATCATTAATTAAAAAACAAAAACAAAAACAAAACAAAAATAACAACAAAAACCAAACCAACAAAAAAAACAAACAAAAAAAACCCAAGCAAACAAACAAACAAGCTAACAAATGGATTTCCCAAAATATTGTATGAGGAAAACGGTTGTTATATTCAGATATACTCATTAGTGATATAGAAAAGATAATGAAAAGGAAGGTCACGACGTTTACTAGGAGCACATTATTGAGACTAGTCAAGTTTGCAGAAATTGTGTAATATTTCCACAGAAGCTGAAACTTACTTCCTTAATGACTACTGAAATCTAATTCTGATAAATGAAAGTTTCTAAACAGACATAACTTTCAGTCTTACATAAGTTCTACCCACTTACAAAGTTAGGTGACTTATTATTATAGACTATTAACTGGAAAATCTTGCTCAATTACAATAAAACAGAAAATTCTGTAAAGAATTTATTATAAAATATGATTTCAACTATTGTGAAGCCAATGTACAATATTGCACAATAGAAATTTATCTAACAAATGTGTATCAGAAAAAGACAAACGTGAGGTTTGAGTAAGAATAAGGTTTGCCTTTGTATCCTGTTTGATCAAGATAGAATCAAGACATAAACTGATCATGTTGATAAATGTATTTTTCATATTGTATAACAGATACATTAAAACATATTTAAACATATGTTTATTCTGTTTATTACAAGGCTTTCATTTCTGCTCTTGTCTGGGAACATTGAACTTTCAAGTCCCAGTTTTTGTGTGGGTTTAATTTTTTCTAGTTTTAGGAGACAGAAAATAAAAATGAAACTTACTAACCAAATTTAGTAAGCTATTTCTTTTACCTATTTTTTAAATGTAATCTTCCTCCTACCCACAAAGGATGTCATCTTAATAAGCTAAAAATGTCACAGAGAAATTCTTTTTCCCAACAGTTTATGAAGTAAATCTACTAAGTGAACTGTGAAATAGAAGTTCTTAAACATACTGAAACAAAAAGATGGATTTCATAATATCCACTGGCACTTTCTTTGAACATGGTATGTAAGTGTGCAGAAAATATTGCATATGCAGTAATTTAAATAAATAATCCTACATGCACTTATGGCATAGACATAAATGTGAGATCTGTATTCCCATTTAATAGGTAATTATGTAAATGTGAATTAAATGTAGGATTGGTTAGTTATATAGTTGCTAGATCTTATTGTTTAGTGTAGAAGAAATTAAAATATGAGCAGATATAATTGAATGACTCTTAAATAGAGCAGTGGCCCCTGTGTTGAGCCATCTTGGGCAATTACAGGCAAAATGAGACAGCTGAAGAATAGGGTGGACCTGCTGGTTTCCCCACTGTGCCTTGCTCCCTGCAGCCATCAGCTCTGGGACAGGCAGGAGGGAAAGGAAAAAATTCTTCACTGTGAGGGTGATGAGGCACTGAAACAAGTTTCCCAGAGAAGATTTGAATGCCCCATCCCTGCAGCGACTTGGTCTAGTGGGAGATGTCCCTGCCCACGACAGAGGAGATGGAATTAGATGATCTTTAAGGTCCCTTTCAACACAAATGTTCTAGAATTTTTTGACTCTATAACTTGACATTGCAGATAGTCAATAGAGTCTATTAGCCTAATTCTTCCACTTAGAAATCTACATTGGTATCTGAAGTATCATGCAAAATTGTATTAAAAAAATAGTGATAAATGGAGGCAGATAATAGAGAATATTATTAATAACTCCAGATAAACAACTATATTGTATTCCTCTGATGTGTAAAACCAATCTGTACATTTTGTGCCTAGAGCAACAGTTTGAAAGTTAAAAAGATCTGTTTTTATCCAGGAACAAATTGATATTTTGGGGATTTTTCAGTTTTCATTTATCCATTACACCATTCTGCATAAACAACCTTAGACTTCTTGTTGAAGTTCTCCCCTTGTAGAAGGTTAAAGATTACTAAATCCCATCTCATTCACAGAACATGAAATATTCCCTGTTGATGTCTTTTTGTCTCTACTTTTTATTTCCTTATATTACAGTGGCAATTAGCAACTTAGATAATTTACAAGATATGTCAGAGTAAGCAAAAATAAAACTCTTTCACTCCTCATGCACCACAAAAGAATACAGGTAAGATGAAACTCAGTTAATGGAGGAGACAGTAGAACAGATTTTTTTCAAAGTTTTCCCAAGGTTGTGGAAAGGTGTCTTCATTAGTGCTTTGTTATAGTGTGTTCTAAATGCAACATGCATTGCTTTGACAACAGCCAGACAAATAAAGCTCACGAACCAGCTCATCACTATTTTATTGAATGGTCAAAAATTTTAGTGAAACCACTAAGAAGAATTCAATTTGGATGCTAATTCACAAGTCCAAAAGATGTTCTGGAGTAAGAATCTATAGGATATTAATTCATTAGAACAGCAATCTATTTTCTTTTTTCTTCTGTTTTCAGTGTTAGAAGTATGATATGGATCTGTCAGTAAAATTATTATGAGAAGTAGAATGATATATTATTTGAAAAATAACAATTCAAACATCTACTAAGAAATTTCTTACAGTTGGGCCATAGCTTTATTTATGTGCAAATGCATATTTATGTATGTACATTTATGCATTAACTTCCATGTATTGTTATACATCAGCAGCAGTATCAAAACAAGTTTTGGTTTTCAACTGAACTCATTTCTTTTCCTAAAGAAATACAGATATCCAATGTGTGACAACACCTGGCTTAAAGATGCACTGTTAATAATGATTTCCCTAGAGGTAATATTATCTGGTCAAAAAGTGATAAACCAAACTACCTATCACATTTTAATGGGCAGAGGTCAGTGTAACATCTGCCCTGTCTATTTTCAACTTGTTTCTGAATTCATTAACAGTATTCCTTTCTCACAAAAGTTGTACACCCATAAAACTGTACTTCCAATGAATTGAATTGATTCTTTTTTTTTTCTTTTTTTCTTTTTCCAACAGATATTGTGGCAATTTGTTTTTCTGCTAAAAAACCAGCTTATTTGATTTTTTTTTCCTAGCTTTGTTAAGTGTAAATCAAGTGGCCAGACACTCTGTACATTAGTCAACTTGCTACTAGAAGTCAGCTATAATGAGCAATTTGTGAAGTGTGATATCTAGGTTCTAGTATCAAAAATATTTTCCAGTGGATTTTTCAATTTCTATAGCAGCTTTTTTTGCTCCTTTTCCAGTCTTCCTTTGCTAGAGGCACTAGCTTTTGAAGCCACCCTCACGTGTAATCCTTTTTTATTGCAGGAATCAACTAGTACGCAGCTTGCCTGTCTATACATTCCATTCCTATAAGAGGACCTTTGAGAGATATAAAGAACTCTGGACTCAGCAGAAGTCCCTGTCTGCACACCTGCAGGCTGCAGCAAACTAAGTTGCTCTCCTAGTTTCCTTTTTGCAGGCACTGGAAGCAATTTTGAGTAATTGGAATCAGAACAGAAGCTTGCTACTATAATGAAAATTAGTTGATTAGCTGTTATATTAATAGCTTCTTACGTGGTGCTTTTGGTCTCTTTTTTCTTATGTGTTTACTAACCTACTTACAAGGGAAGATAAACATAAAAATACAGTGAATCTAATTAGAAAGTCAAATCTACTGGCCAACAGAACGCTTTTTCCAAATAAAGCCTTGTATCATAAGAAAAACATACAAAAGTGTACTGAAATGACAGGGAATAAGCAAAAGGCTCCACAGCACAATAACCTTTTAGTTCACGATCAAAGCTAGTATAGTTCAACGACTTCGGTGAAATCTATGTGTTGTTCTGGTCTAAGCATATGCACATACCATACCATAAGAACAGCACCGCAGTTGACTTTAATGGATTTTGCTCTTGCAGCCTGAACAAAGATGCCAAGGGTTAAGAGAGCTTGAAGACTGAACCAGGTGCTGATCATACTATGCTAGAGTTTGCAAATATGCATGGAGAAGGAAAAGAGAAAATGGGTCTATAACCACTGGACTTTGTCAGATAGCTTTGTAAAGCTAAACATACTGTGCTACTTTGAAAGGTATCATTTTTCTCCATGGAGAATTCACCTTCCATACACACATTATTTTGAGAAAGGCAGGATTGTACACTGGGGATACACAAGACTAGCCTGGGAACAAGGGTATACAAAATGTGACAGAGTCTGTGAGTGCTCTAGCATACCTGAAAAGGTGAACTGATGCTGCTTTGCTCTGCAGCATCAGTACAAGGGTTAAAAGAACAAGAAGAGAGGATTAAGGGTTAGAAAATAATTATTTTTCCTGTCTTCAGCTACTTCTGAGTTCAGAAAAATTTTATTTTCCTGATGGCTCTTTCATATGAGATTCTACTTGCTTTTCTGTTTGGTTAATTGATGCAGAAAGACCTCAAAAAGTAAGCAGGAGGTGTGAGAGAGAATGAGGAAGGACATTACCACAGATGCTGAAGATACTGAAGACAATGGTCAGAAGTGAAACACCCATATGCTTGCTCACTGACCCTCTACCATCACCCTATCATTTCACAATATATGCTTAACTCTGATTCTGCTTCTTCAAATCTTATATTTGTTTTTAATTTTATATCTCTATCGTGGTGTCTACTTCCCTGTACCTGCATTTATTTATTCATGCACACCATCAGACATAATCATTTGTATACAGAACTAAAGGCAAATGATATGTCAGTGACAGTGCAGCATATGCACAATGGACAGGTAAAAGCGTTTATAATGAGTCAGGTAAGGACTTATTGGTTTTGGAAAGTCTGAGAGCAAAACATAACCCATAAAGAAGAACTGAGTATGAAGCATAAGCACTGAAAAAATGGAAGGAAAGTGGCTGACTCTCTGCAATATGCTGAAAGTAAGCACTTGATATGAAAATGTTTGTAATGTGATATGATCTTATAGTCTCTTGTTGTGGTTTAACCCCAGCTGGCAGCTAAGCATCACACAGCCACTCATTCTCCCTCCTAGTGGGAGGAGGGAGAGAACTGGAAGGATAAAAGTGAAAAAAATTGTCCATTGACAGTTTAATAAGTGAGGAAAAACAAGGAATTCATTCACACCTTTCTATGGGCAGGAGGTGTTCAGCCATCTCCAGGAAAGCAGGGCTCCATCACGTCACAGTGACTTGGGAAAAAAATTGCTGGTATTACAAACATCCTTCCCTTAGTCCTTCCCCAGCTTTACATGCTGAGCATGATGTTTATCTAACATCCCTTTGGCAAGCTGGGGTCAGCAGTCTTGGCAGTGTTCCCTCCCAACTTCTTCTGCACCCCCAGCTGTCAAGGATAAGAAGCAGAAAAGGCCTTGGCTCTGTGTTAAGTCGTGCTCTATGTCATCAATGTTGTTTTCAGCATGAATCCAGAGCATAGCCCCATAATAGCTACCATGAAGAAAATCAACTCCATCTCAGACAAAATTAGCATATATATGATACATATTCTATCATAATTGATTATATTTGCCACTGTGTATCATATTTGATACTGCAACTGAGCACTAGAACAGAAGAGGTTCTGGATTCTTTCATCCCTAGTGATTTTCAAAAGCCATCTGGGCATGATCTTGAGCAACTGGCTTTTAGTGACCCAACTTGAGTATAGAGGTTGGAGAAATTGACCTTCAAAGGTCCCTTCCAATCCCAACCATTCTGTGATTCTATTATGGGAATGTAAAATTTGAGAACCTCCTACATACACTGCATACTTGCAGAAATCCTATCTCCCTCTTATGTTCTTATATTGGCACCCAGGCTATGAGATCTCAACCTTAGCAGTAACTTCCAGGCACACTTCTAGTGAAAATATTAGCTAATGTAGTCTTAAGCAGATTATTACCTGGCTAAACTGTTGTGGGTTGACCCCATTAGGCAGCTCAGTCCCACACAGCTGCTCATTCGCTCCTCTGCACTGGAAGGGGGGGAGAGAACTGGAAGGGTAAAAGTAAGAAAACTCACGGGTTGAGATAAAGACAGATGAATAACTGAAACCAAATTAAAACATATCAACAAAGAAAAATAAAACTACAAAACACAAGTCATTAAAAAAAAAAAAGACAGAATTTTTCACCACTTGCCAATCAGTGCCCAGCCAGTCCTCAAACAGCAGCAGCCCTCGCAAACTTTCTCCTCAGTTTTTATTCCTGTGTCTGATGCCATATGGTGTGGAACATCCCTTTAGTCAGTTGGGATCAGCCACCCCAGCTGTATCCCCTCCCGACTTCTTTCCCAACTCCAGTCTACTCACTGGGAGTGCAGCTGTTTTGGACACCTTTAACAAGCAACATGATGATAAATAATGACATTTGGGATTTAACTGTATGTATCTTTGAAGAACTCCTTCATGACATCTTTACAACAGTCAGCTTTGAGTGTAGATTGAGGTTTAAATTAACCCTTGAGATTTTTTTAGAGATTCACATAGTTGTCAAACTGGTAAGTACATGCCATTAAAAATCTAAGTGTGAACTGTTTTTGTCTTTCTGTAAAAATAATATGAAATATCCCTGAGTAATGAAGACAGACGCTCCTCTTCTACGTATTTGATTTTTAATTTTTCAGTTGAGCTTGGCAAAGACAGAAACCTATGAAATCCAGTCGACATGTGGTCTAGAATAAGGTCTTAGCAGCCTGATGAGGAAAGTGGAGAGTTCAGAAATCAGTTTTTGAAGGTACTTAAATGCAGTTTATTTTTTTCATCCTGAAAAAGAGTAAAACTAAAAGTTACAACAAATACCTCATATTAAAGCAGATCCATTTGAAGGAGTGTCAGGAATATCTAAGTCCTCAAAGGTAAACAGGTGTGGAGTTTTTTGTGGTTTTTTTT
>VXAU01005251.1:224839-278946 GCA_013399695.1 Formicarius rufipectus | reverse complement strand
TTTTCCCCAAATGCTGGAAGAAATAATGTTCTGTTGCATAGATAAACAAATAAGGGATAGAAATTGATTGCAGGCGGCACCAGTCTCTACACCAAACTAATGGTAATCATTACATTTTACCAGAATAGTAGTATTGGAAGACATTCAACTATACCTAGGAAGTCGTGTTTCTTCTTAATTTTGTAAACCCATGTTATGTTACCAAAAAGTAACATATGTATATATATGTGTTACAGTTTTCACAGTCTGTTGAGATTTCACGACTTCTCTATACTTCACATCTTATTCCATAGTATGTCTCTCTCTAGAATATACATCTTATTATGACATTTTACACTGATGATGTGAGAATTGAAGCACTGGTGTTCCCACCTTGAGAAAGTGAGCAATACAGAAGTATATTTAAATGCACTATATTACTCTTATTATCAAAGAATGAAGTCCTAGGGAAATTTGTGTTGGAACAATCGCTTCCATGACAACAAGAACATCATAAAAATTTTAAGCAGGACTGTTGGTACCAACTATTATTAAGGTTGGCCTGTAGTGCATATTTTCAGTTGATTATAACTTTGCTTGGATTCAACAGTCTGAACTCACATTTTTCATGCTGAGTGAACAACTCAGGATAGATTTATTTGCTCTGTTTTTCTGCCATAAATGTTCAATCAAACAGATCTTCTATTTCCAATAAAGCACCTTAAAGAAAATGTAGCAAAATAAAATAATCTTTCCTTGTAT
This sequence comes from Formicarius rufipectus, assembly GCA_013399695.1. Taxonomy (NCBI): domain Eukaryota; kingdom Metazoa; phylum Chordata; class Aves; order Passeriformes; family Formicariidae; genus Formicarius; species Formicarius rufipectus. Next base: position 278,205 of record VXAU01005251.1, on the reverse strand, counting down.
AAAAATGTGCAATGCTACACATTTTGGAAAACAGGTTTTTGCAAAGTCTGTCAAGAATGCGTCTGTGGTTATCCCGTGAAAATCTTCAAATCTGCTCAAGCCTCTGAAAAGCTTTCACATGCTCATCACTACAGAACTGCTAACAATAAGCAATGTGGAATTGACCAAATCTTTCCTCTGATAACTACTATTGCTTGGAACTCCTGACAGCCATACTGGTTCTAAATTCATGAAGTTCACCTTCTTTTTCATGAGGAGGTGTGTGGGAGTAAGAAACTGAAAGAGACAAGGTCAGTTGGTGGACAGAAACCAAAAACATTGAACTTGTGATAGTAAACAGAAATGACAAGGAAACATCTGAGAATAAGCAGAACAAAAGAAATTGGGATGACTGGTGAGGAGTCAATGTATTTGTGTGAAGCCTAGGTGATGGCAGAGAGTGCCTGGGTGAAAAAGTAAAGAGAATAAGTGAAATAAGTGAGCAGAGAAGAGAACTTGTAGTAGGCAGAAAGGTTAGTGGCCAAATTATAAAATGACAGGCTGGAGCTCTCTATTCTTCAAACTATCCATGCAAGTCAAAGGAATTTTTATTCACATTTTGGTGGTGAAAGCTCACTCTAAGACTAAGACTTTGATTTCTACAGTTGTATAATGAACTGAACTATGTGACACTTCACTGCATGTGTATGCCATTGCATGTTGAGGAGGTTGAGGTTGGATATTAGGAAAAAATTATTCCCTAAAAGAGTGGTTAAGCGTTGGAACAGGCTACCCAGAGCAGTGGTAGAGTCACCATCTCTGAAAGTGTTCAAAAAGTGAGTGGCATTTCATGACACACTTTAATGGACTTGATGATCTTGGAGGTCTTTTCCAGTCTAATGATTCCATGATGCTATATTCTGTCTGTAGAGGCTAGTTGAACAACAGGGGAAAAGGCTACTTGCTCAGGTTGCTGCCTTCCTAGTTAAAAGGAATGTTTATGGGAAAGAGAAGACTGCTCTCTTTGGCTGAGCATCTGGTCAGCTTGAAAAATACTGTGAGGCAGGCAGGCACTGGAGGGGATGAGGGAGACTGAGACCTTGTTCAAAATAAAGGGCTTGCCGTTAGGTAGAAACAAAAGCCAAGCCTGGGAAGGAAAAGTTTTCTTAGAGAGAACCTATGCAGTTTGTTGACCCAGAACATACAAAGGTATTTGATTCAAAAGAAAGGTAGAAAAAAGGAGTATGGTGGGACTAAGGGAGAATTGTTTCAAACCTTCTCAGGTAATTCTGATGTTTGAAACAGACTACATCTTAATTTTTCTTTTATGAAGAGGGTTAACTTGTTTCAGATTAGGTACTTTTATATTGTAAACAATCCATCTTTAAAGACTGTGAGCCTTTGATGTCTTTTGATCTGCTAATTTTAAAGAATGGAACATGGAAACCTACCCCCCTCAAGATTCTCCTCTACTTCAGTTTGTCAGAGTCCAGACCTGAAAAAACTTTCTGATACAAAGTAGAATAATTACTGCTTTTTTGGGAGTAGAATCCCATGAATGTCTAACAGCTGAATTCCAGGCTAGCTGAAATTCCAGGGCTAAGTACCCTAAAATTAAATTTCTACATATTCAAACCAGCTTTTGATTTATCAGATAATTTATTTCAGTGTACCAGTCACAAAATGAGAATAATTCCATCTCTTCATCTCTCCAACACATTTTGAAAATAAATTCAATACTATATTGAGAGATAGTGAAATACCATAATGCCATGGATGCTGCTGCAGATGATGTTCAAATTATTAAGTTTCTTAACAAAACAAATCAGAGCAGGCTTTCACTATGTGAATTGAATAAAACATGGACCATATATTCAATAATGCTCCGTTCAAAACATTGCACAGTAACTGTTTAACAAGGAAGACTAAAACACAGGAGGGAACAACAGAACAACAGGAACCCAGGTCTCTTTCTGTCCAACTGATAATTATGACCACAAGATGGCAAAAACACACTCCCATTTTGCATTCAGGGCGTAGAGCTAGTTTCAAGTGCCAGCTACCTGAAATGGTATTCAGCAATGGATGCAAATGCTCAACCTATATTCTATGGTTACTAGAATTTGTTTCAGAGTTGTAGGTTTGATATTATACTGCTCCAGATAATTTTAATTAACAGAAGTATGTTATTCCATATATATATTTCAGAATTCCAAGGAAAGCGAAAATGTGCATTCTCTACTGTTTGGTTGACATTACATACCTACTTGTTTAAATAGAGAAGCCTTTCCAAATGGACCCAAATAAGAATCAAATGATGCTGTTGAATGGGATGCAGGGAGTGGAATGATGACAGCAACAGCTATTTATTTCTATAGACAGCAAATTGGGACAGCTAACATATTTTAAGACAAAGTGAGACAAAACAAAATTGTGAATGACCTCTATGATTTCTTTTCCTGTCAGCTTCTTCTGGCAGTACAACTTAGAAGAATAAAACCTTTGTATTTTTGCTAAAAAACAAGTTTATGGGTGATATGTGTACCTTCATTTTATCTTTGCATTCTATTTCCAAGGGAGCTTTAGAAGTTTTTTTATTTATACAAGGCATTATATGCTTTAGATGAATGGTATTCTTATTGCAGTCGTTCCTTACTTTAATTTCTGTTTGATTTCCCCTAGGCAGATCTTTGTTTGTAAATATTTATTTGAATTTTAAGCAATATTCTAATACAAAAATATTTTCAAAAAAGTTTTTTTTCACTCTTCATATCTTTCTCATAGTTACAATATTCTTTCTCAAACAGTTGTGATATATGTAATCCTGAAAGCTGCTTTAATCCCTGAAAGAAGCTTGTTGGAGCTTATCAGTGTGGATTTGGAAGATATGTATAACCAACTCTACACATGATTAGAATCTGGATCTGTATACTTAATAAACCACCTCACTCCCCCATCTTCAGTAAAAAGTATAAATTTAGCACTGTGGCAGAACATGCAGCACCAGAGCCTGACTTAGAAAAAGGTATCTTAGACAAACTTAAATCCTCCTACTTTCTGGGAAAACCATGACATCATTTTCTTCATACTGACATATATATATATTATATGTAGCTGCTGTGATGACCAGCTTTTTGACAGTGAATTGTCGAAATCACTCACAAGTTGTATGGACCTTTAAAACAGAGGTCAAGACACTATTAAAATAATCTGATACTTAGTAACATCTCAAACTGCTGTCTATTCTGAATTTTATTCAGTTCTTTTCAACAGAATATCAACATAATTCTGTGGATTAACAGAAAATTTAGAAAATATTTTAATTTTTAACCTCTGTCCTGTTATGTAAGCACCAGAAAAAAACGTAAGAGGTACAAGATTCTCTCTGCATCTTCTTAACAAAAGAATTTTTTTCCCCCTGTGCTTCTGGCATTCAGATTGTATGAAACTTTCATATGACATTATTACTAATAATGTTAAAATGAAAGTAGAAGTTTAAACAATAACATTGCACTATTGCTAACTTTGTAGGCACAGAAAAAATTCTGCAGAGATGCTTTGGTAACCGATTTGTTCTAGCTACTTGATATCAGAAAGATTTTCTACACAAACAATAAGCACATATAAATTATGTATAACTATTTTATAATAGGTACACTATGTCTGTATGAAGTCCAGGTTCAGTTTGTAAATCCCTGGATGTACAGAAAATATTTTTCATGACTGCTTAGCAATCCCTAGTAATGCAATTAACTAATTACTGGGAGCAATTACTTAGAGATGTAAATATGTGCTACTTAGTGAGTTAGTTTACCCTTATAAATATTAAATCACATAAACAAAGTTCTATCTTCAGGCTAACTTAAATACATTAAAACAAAATTCAGAGCCAATTTAGAGACCTCTTGTGCTGTTTCATTGCTTTTAGATATTTTCAGCTGCACTATAAAATTTTTATTATAGGACAAACAGCGGTAGAGCTAAAAATATGCTAATATTCCTGACTTATATTATGTACTTTGTAAATTTCTTTCAGTATTTTGCTCCAATAATTTTCACTGAAACATTTTGAGCTACAGCTGCAACTGACTTAAAACCCACAACATATTGAGCAAAACTACTTGGTGATCTGTGATGCTACATTTTCTTTTTACATACTTTCACAGTGTGCTTTTATCATTAGAGTGAACTGAATAGATTAGAATAGAATAATACAATAGTGGAAAATAGTAGAAAATCTTAGAATTAAAGCTATGGAACTGAAAAAGATTGCTATCTGAGGAGTTGGAGAGCAAATGTTTGCTATTTCTCAAGATTAATATGGAGAGACAGATGGAGAGATTTCAGAGAAGTAGGAAATTAAAAGAGAATTGGACTATTCTAACAAAGACACAACAAATAAAATAATAAATTATTCCCAAAAGACCAATAAAAAGCAATTACTTTTAGTCAATGAGGAATTAACTATAGGATAAGGACACCCTAATGCTTGGGCCCAACACTTGAGAAACCACTGAATTCTTTATTTTGATATGGAGCCAGAACCTTTTGGAGGACATGGTTATATGCTATAGTCATCTGAAATTAAAAGAAAAAGCTTGTGATCCTTTCTTATTTACTATAACATACGGATTCAGTTGGTAAAACAGCAATAATAATAATTGACAAATGCAGTAAAGCTCGTATGTCATTCAAACACACTTTAATAACATCTGTTGATTTACCTAAGTATCTTCTGAACACTCTGTTCCTTGGCCTGTCAGTATTTTGTCTGTGATCTTTTTCAAGACATCTAATTTCTTTACATCTCCACTTTACAGATATAAAGTGCTAACTCAAAGTATATCTAGGCATTTAATATTTCATGTATTCACCAGTATAGGGGAGATGCACAGAAGCAGAGCTGACAGGAACAGTTGATTTGAGCAACATGAACAATTGTTTTAAAAATATGCTTTATGTCTAATATGCTTAGAAAATTTAAAAGGGGAATAACAGAATTATTGGAAAAAATATTTTTAGTAGGGAAGCTGTGCTTGTTAATGAGTCTGTAGTCAGAAAATAATTTTGTAATGGTAGTTTCAATGTGAAAAGAACACTCAAACCAAAATCCCAAACCAAAATCTAGCCATTAAACCCAGAATTAACCCTGTTTACTCTTCGGAGGAGCTAGTAGCCACCCTGTGTAGTACCAGCAAATATAAAACCAGGTTTTTATAAATGCCCTGGTTGCAGAGAGGGGTGGAGTATGTGAGCTTAGTTAGATTGCTCCACTTTATCACCCACATCATGCCTGGGGAGTGTGGTATCGGGGGGATGGGGGGGAAGAAAAGGTGAAGGTACCCCTGGAATGTGCCACTTTGCCTCCCTGTCCAGCGGGAAGAGCATCGGCATCAGCCCTACAGACCCCGTCCTTTGTTGCCACTTCTGCCCGTCCCTTACCCATTCCTCTGAGACACAACTCCAAGGTGGTGCTGAAAAGTGGCAATGCAGCTTAAAATGTGAAAACGGCAAAAAAACAGCACCTGTGCGGAAGCATTGTGTGGGACTGAGATAAACCCAAGCCCAGCTGAGCCGAGCCAAAAGGAGCCAAGTGGAGCTGGCTGGGTGGAGCAGGGCAAAGCAGTCAAAAGTGGCAGTGCCCGCAGCAGCCACGTGGAAGTGAGTCCAGCGTCAAAAGCGGCAGCGTGAACTCAGAACCCCAGCAGAGTCCGAGCCCCACTGCGGCAGAGTGGCAGTGCAGAGCAACATGGATAATCTAGCAGTTCAGGGGTTTGTCTGTCATTGTTTTCTGTTGTCTCAGACTTGGGGACAGGGGAGCTGGCAGAGGCACCTGCCGGCTTGTCTTTGTGTGAGGAAACCGTGTGGTATTGGTGTGCAGAAAAGGCAGCTACGCAGAACTAAGTTGAGGTGATGAGCACCTTCTCAGTGGGTAAGGCCCCTTCAATTTTTTATATACTTTTGCCATTAATATTGGTGCTGTTATGGCGGTATTTTTTTCCTTATTCTATTCCTCTTTGTTGTCAGTAAATTCTTCTCTCAACTCATACTATCTGCCTTTGTCCCTCTCTTACCAGAAGGGGAGGGGGGGAAGGGGAGTGGCTTATTTGGAGTTTAATTTTCAGGTGGTATTAGACTGCCACAATAAGACACTCTAATATAATCTCTAATAACCTCTTGAATTTCATTACTTTTTTACTTCTTTATGAAGTTCATACATTCAAATTTACCGCCTAAATAAATTGAAGACTGATATTTGCAGTTCCCTGAGTCTCTAAAGGATGGACTAGTACAGATACAAAGACAATGGTTCTTGTAAGTTCCACTGTAAAATATTAACTATTTTTTTTATTTGCACCTCATTCACAGTTTAAAATATGAAACTCCACTTATTAAGTCTCTGTTACATATATCTGATGTTGGTTTGTCATTTATGTAGTCAAATGCATATTATATATACTGAAAACAAAAATCTACTGCCACATCTAAGTAACAGTATCCCACAAAATATCACTTAAGTATAATGCCAAGCAAAAGGATAATGAAAAGCAGAATTAACCTTGTGAAGTGCGGTTATCATTCAGTAATAAGATGTACTAACAGATTAGAGGGTTTCCAAATTTCCTGTTTCTTTCAGGTTATTTAAATTGGATCAGCAGAGCCTGCAAATCTTTTGGGCTATGACATATATCCTAGGCATGAAGATTGCATACCCCTTGAAACTGAAATTCTAAAATACTATTTTTTTAGAGATTCAAAGAGTAGCTGGGTTCACACAGCTTCATTGAATGGACAATCCATTCTACATTTTTCTAAGGAACTGAGGCAATGAATGAGCAGAATGAAAATAGGAACCTTCCTAAGGCATAGCAAAGAGTTTCTGGGAAACCAAAATATCAGTATACTCATTTATTAGCTTGATTCAATTTTAAAATATTACAGTTGCTTAAGAAGTTTCACCTGTGTGAAATTCACTGCAGTCCTGCAGCAATAATTCATTATATGAGCCTTAGGATTTTAAGCATACACCAACTGTAGGTATATGCTAGCCTTCAGCATATTCCAACCAACGTAGGTACATAGGAGGACAGAATAAGTAACTTCTAAGGTCTCCACAATGCACTTGTCAGGGACTGTTTCACCTGCTAGTCCTCTCCTGGCAAGTGGTTGGGTTACCAAGGAGCAAAACCTTAGCAAATGGAGAAAGACTGACACATATGTACTACTGCATAGATATACAGCCTCATCTCTGTACTGCAACATGTCTGCAGTTACTCTCCAGTATTGCTTCCCTTTGTAGCTACTTAAATGTCCTATTTGGGTAATGGCAGTCTACATTTTTTTTCAGTATTATTATTACTGCTACTGATAATATTTCTTATGTGTAACATATATTGTTTTCTTTACAAAGGGAGGTGAAATAAATCATTGAGTATTTCGTCCTCTGAGTACGATTCAAATGATTAGTTTGATTCTGTAGAAATTTATTTTACCCTTTATTAATGCATAATGGTTTGTTCTTTATTTGAATTCTACATCCAGCTTTCTCCCATCATGTTCCCTTGGGAGGTTATTGGTTTTCTTTTCACACTCCTTAATTTTACACATTCTCAAGTTCTAATTTTTGAATGTTGTTCTAAGGGGAGGCTTGTGTTGTATCACTACCATTCATTTTGCAAGTTCTGTTTTCTGCTTTAATGAACATTCAGCTTCTCAAAAAGGGCATAGTACACAGAAAAGTTGAAAGCTTTACTACGTCCTGCATACCACTTTTACCTACCTTTCCTTGGGAGAGGAGTGCTCTCAAATCAAGAGAGTTCAAAAAGATTGCTCATCTATATACTCAGTATAAGGCAGGTACTTATCTTACCTTGAGGAGACAATCATAAATAACTATTAGAATTAATTGTTATAATCAACTATCACAGGAAAAAAAAAAGGTTGATTTCAAAAGATGTGCTATCAAATTATAAATACCTGTATTAAAAGCTCTGATTTTTAAAAATCAGTGCTATTCCTTCATTTTAGGTTTGTATTCATTGGAAACATAGCACCTGAAAGAAAATGTATCATTCTTATACTTCTTTTTAAAAACAGAACATTTAAAAACATGCAGGACAGAACTAGAAGCTGGACTACATTCACAAGAGGAAATAAATGTTCATTTATTTGTAATTAAAAGAAATGTGGTCTTCTACAAAAAAAAAAAAAATAAAAAAATTGGACCCATGGAACTCATCAGGGGTGGTAAAAATCAAGAGATTTCTTGCAACTCAAAATTATATTGACCTGATTTTTTCTGCTGATGTAACTTATTCTTTTTTGTTTTGCTTGCTAGAGCCAAGTGCTTGTCACTATGTGTAGCCCTAGAGCCAAAAAGGATGCACGGTAAGTACTATCTCCAGTCAGGAAGTTCCTCCTGTGATATTTAAGTGCCAAAAAAAGATGATCTGCAAAGTGAAGACAAGTACATAGAATTCCTGAGTATCTGAAACTGCCAACAAGACAAATTGTTTTTATAGTGAGTGCCTAAGAAACCCATTAGTACCACTTCCACTTGGAAGTCAAAATGAATGCAACATAAGAGCACAGTCTGTTTGTAAAGCAAGCCTATGGCAGACAATGACATTGTTGGCACATGCACCATAAAGGAGGAAATTGAGAAAAGTTTTTCTGGGTGTGGAGATAACTAATTCAGTGCTATTAAAGTGAGCTGCTTCTGTGGCAGGATTTAGTTTTACAAATAGACACACACAGAGGCATTGAATCCTGCAAAGCTGCACAGCAGGAGCCCAGTACTCAAGACTGCATATTCTGAGCCTTTACCCTTTTCCTTATACAAACTTTTTTTTAAATGAATGAATGTCAGGATGCAACAAATACATTCAGCTTCACTGGATAAATATGTTTTGCCTGATTGATGTTGCTGGTAATGAGTTCAGTCCAGAAATGAATAATTCTAAACAATGAGAACTTCCTGTTTGTCTTTGGTTTATGTTTCATCCAGACTTCATGGTGATTTTATCGATGCACTGTCATTCACAATACTCCTGATATTTAACAGTTAACTAGAAGGGAAAATTGAAGACATTACTTTTTTAGATAACTTCCAACTATCTTCAGTTTTGACTGTCTGAAAAAAAATCACAGTCTAAGTGTTCTGTATTTGTTTATGTGTCCTTTTGCAAAGGTCCTAGATCACTTGGATAGATATCTTTGATATAAATTCAATTATCACTGCTGCTGTTTCAATAGGTTTTGCTGACAGCTAAGAAGGACTCATTATTGTGTATATTCAAAACTGAGTAAGAAAATTCAAGTTTCACCCCATCAGGTTTTTTTTTCTCATTAAAAAAAAAAAAAGCAATCTGTTGAAGGATCAGGCCTTTTAGACAGTTTGTTTGTTTTCTCATTATGAGTTTATCACCTAACAGTTTCTAAAGAACTAGAAATCGAATTAAAGACATAGTCCCCTATGACTAATAATTTTTTTTTTTTTGTGAAAAGAAGAATCCAAAATACTCTGGAAGGATTATAATAATATTATTTCAGATTTTTTTTCCTTTGAACAATAGTGATAATTTGTCCACTAAAATAATTGTTTGTGTTAAACTTTTATTTATATTAGCAAATTCATTATTTCATTAGGCTTATAGAAAAGTTCTTGCTCGGTTCATTACAACCTAATTATATAATTACTATATAATTTTCATGGAATAACAGGTCTTTCACAATGTTCAAAAAATGATTCAGCATTTGACAAAGAATAAAAAAGGAAGCAATAGACAGACACTTTCACTGCCACAGAGGAAAAATGTTACATAATCATTCAATAAAAACATGGAAAAAAGCCCAACTAAAATTTATATATATATATAATTTATATCCAAGTTTACATTGCTGGGTCATATTCAACTTTTCGTCCACCAAAACCCCCCAAGTCTTTCTCCTCAGGGATGTTCTTGATCCATTCTTCACCCAGCCTGCTACTTGTAGTTGGGATTGCCCTAACCCAGGTGCAGGACCCTGCACTTGGCTTTGCTGAAATTCATGAGGAGTGCACAAGCCCACCTCTCAAACCTGTCAAGGTTCCTTTGGGTGACATCCCCTTTCCTCCAATATATTAACAAAGAGCAGGATGACAAACACAAGTGGGTGAATAGGGGCGTGGCATGTCAGCAAGGACACAACACAGCAGTTTGAGCAGGCAGGGGTCCTCTCTGACCATCCTGGAGCAGCCAACAGAGGCAGCAAACAGACTCAGTAGCTGGTAAGGAAGAGCAAAGAGATCCTTTCAGCCCAAGTCTTATTAGTGTACTACTTTAAGCTTCAGCTATGGTGTTGACCATAAGCTCAACCCCTTTTAACTGCAGGATTCACTGAACTAGCGATGTCAGAGGCCTCCAGACAGACAGACTTGCTGATGGTAGGCACACCTTTCCAGGTGAGAGGTTGTCAGGACTTCTGGATGCTGCTTCGTGAGACTGGGGCAGAAAAGCAGTCATTTTGCAGAAGGTGGGCCATGGTTGGAAGAGCTGTGTTGCCAGGTGAAGGAACTATGGGAAGAAGTGAGCCAACTACATAGTATTTGAGACAAAAGGCAAGATGCAGACAGATTTTTTTTTTCAGAGGGCCTACAGCCTCAAGACTCTTGGGAGTCTTGAACCTCCACTGTACTGGAGAAGCAGGCAGACTTAGAACTCTGCAGGGCAATGTCCCAGTTTAAAAGAAAACTAAGATGTCCATCTGGACTAGGAAGGAGGCCTTTTCCCAAAATTACCACTTTTGAAATTAAGTACCTTTAATCAGACAATGTATAGAAAAGAACAGTTCTTAACTACAAATATATATAACCAAAACCAGAACGGAACAAACAACAACACTGTAACGAACAAGTTCTGTCTGCCCTTTCAGCGCACTCATATTTGTGGACAGCTGGGGGCGATGCGGCGCCTCAGGAGGCAGCGGCCGCGAAAGTCACTCCCGAGACCCAGCAAGGCTGGTTCCTAAGAAAAACTCACATGGGGACATGGTGGTCACGGGGGAAATGCGGAAACCTTTTCCGTGGGGCGGGTAGGCTCTCTCTTCGTTCTTTGTCCAAAAGCAGTGGTAGGAGGCGGGGGTGTGGTTTTCACAACCCCTCTGTAAATGGCGATGGCCCTCCAGGCATCGGTAGCAAATTCAAGTAGCATCGACTGCTTGCTCTCTCTGAAGAACAAGCCAGGACACGAGGAACTGGGGGACTGAGCCAAGGGGGCTCCCTCCAAAGTGCTTGCACCAACCCAGAAAACAGTGGCTCACACCCACACAGCAGCCCGAGCCCAGAAGAGTGGCCAGCATCAGAGGAAAAAAAACCTCTCTCCTGTTCTTCTCAGGTAGCAGGGTCTCCTAAAAAAGCACCTGTATGCCACCTCATGGCCTCCTCTCCCAAGAAGAAAAGCAGGGTAGCTGTAACAGAAAACTCCCTTCTAAGGGGAACGGAGGGCCAAATATGCACACCAGACTCAACTCCTAGAGGTCTGCTGTCTCCCAGAGGCTTGGTTAAGGGACGTTACTGGAAAGCTCTCCAGTCTAGTAGGACCTTCTGATTACCATCCACTATTAGTTGTTCAAACTGGCAGTGATGAAATAACAAAGAGAAGTCCAAGGGCAATCAAAAGAGACTTCAGGGCCTTGGGAAAATTGGCAGAGGGATCAGGAGCATAAGTAACGAATTCCTTGTCCTTCCAGAAACAAGGAATAATATTGCTAAGAATAAGCAGACACATTAGGTCAATGCATGGATGTGAGATTGGTGTAATCAGAAAAATGTGGGGGTTGTTGGCCATGGGATGATCTACTCAACACTTTGTCCCCTGACACCTGATGGGAAGTCCTTATCTCAGAGGGGGAAAGGAATTCTAGCTTAAGAGGTAGTTGTACTTGTTAATAGAGCTTGGAAGTAACTTGAAAGGGGCAAAGTGGCAAGATCAGATTCACCAGTGATGAATGATGGGATGGTGTGACAAAACTTGAAGAAACGAGCACTAATAGGATCCCTCAATCTGTCTCAGGAAGTATTGGCTGTACTGGTGTACCACACCGGAAGTGTTTCTATACTCATATATGCAGCATGAAGAACAAAGAAGAGGCGCTTGAAGCATTGGCCCAATGCCAGAGATTTGACATCACTAGCATAACTGAAACCTGTCACAATGAAATGCTGGAAAGCAGTGTCTTGGAAAGGGACCTGGGTTTCTTGGTCGATAGTAAGTTGAAGGTCAGCAGTACCCTGGCAGCCGGGAGGGGCACCAGGCAAAACGTCGTTAGTTGGTTGTATCTGCATATATATACATATACATAACTAAACTGCTAACATACTACAATTTTTTAAATCCATGTATACTTTTTAATGGCTTCAAAGACAATGGATTTTAACAGTGTTATTCATTCTTCAAAAAACAAGCATGAACAATAAAAGATACAGTCAGTCAACAGTGTGTGCAGGAAGTCTGTGCTGTAAGTAACATGTTTGCAGTACTAATTCCTTGATTTTGCTGCTTATTAGTCAAGAGGCATTACACTGGAAGGAATCTCATGCAAGTAGGGATAGTTTGCTCAAAGATCTTCGTGGTTGCCTTTTCTGCCATCTAGTGTCAAGCAAGCTGATCATTTTGATGCTGTAGGGGTTTTTTAATATTTATTTGTTGATTATGAAACAGTTGGAGGTTCACATTGAAAGAAATGTCTAAGATTCAAGATAACTCTAAACGCAAAACAAAAGTTGCACTGGGCATGGATCCAACACCTTCTAAAGCTGATATTTAAAATTAAGTAAATTTTGAAAGGACAAAAGGGAAGGGGTTAAAAAATATTGATCAATCTGATTTTTAGGTGAATTTTGAAACAGGTGGCCAAAAATAGGCTTATAGGCTTGTAAAAATCTAAGTAGCCTAATTTTAAAGCTGTTTAACACTCATAAATCTCATTGGCTTCATGGGATTTATGGAGAGCATGTCTGTTTCAGAATAGGAGAAAATAGTGATCTGTAAGAAAGAGCTACAGTGTGAGTTCTTATTTAGTAACTTTTAATTTTATTTCAGGGATAATGAGACCTGATTACTTTTGAGATGCATTTTAAATACTGCACAATGATTAAAATATCTCTTTCATGGCTGCCTACAAAGATGGCAAAGAGGCCTTGATGTCTCTGGTCCTTATTCCTGTAACAAAACATACTTCCTCAGTTTTCTATTATAGACATGATCTGGTCTCACTTGTTGACTAATTGTGAAGAGTTTTTATACATTGATCAATTCACAGCCTAGACACTGAGCTTTGCAATGTCTAAGCCTTTGCCAGTTTTAAAGAGTATTTTTCTCTTTTCTCTTTTCTCTTAGAACTTCTATTTTCTGCCCTTTTCTTGTCCCACTCCAGTCTATTGAGAACTTCTATTTTGTAAAGTTCTGAAAAGCTGGGGGGAAAAGACCACCTGTAGTCAGGAGATAGTTTGGGTGATCAGCTGTAATATCTAAAGGGTTTTGTCTTCCTCTGCAGCAGGCAGCTGCAGAAATTGATCTTGATGTGATAGAAGGTGCGCAATACAGAAACCTAGATATATTTTTGTGACCAAAGATGGATATCTTTTGGTGTGCATAAAGAACAACCATCTTCTGTTTTTCATCAACTCATTCTAATAATTCATGAAGTTTGAAAGTTCATCTTTTGTCATGTTTTCAGATTAAGCTGTCCAAAACTTTATTCAGAGTTTTTTGAAAGCATCCTTTTCAAAGGACTGGACCTCCACTTATTATTTTTGGGTCAGAAGTCCACAGCACAAACTTTAATTGAGCTTCCAATATACACCACTCATACCTCCAAACACAGAATCAGCTGATCTCAGGACATGTCACCTCTAAAGCTGCATGCAATATGAGTATCCAAAGATTAGAATGCACCTTTCTGAAAACAAAATGTGATTTATTTACATACAGAAGGGGTGTTCACTGACAAGAGAAAATGGGAAAAAAAAAAAAAAGCATATGCATACTCTCCTGGCAGTGGTTGACATATCCTTCACATCTAGATAAAGACACAGTTAGCCCGGTCTCTGATTTTGTCTGTTACGCAGACACAGCATTTTCCTGCTATGTTCTCAGCTGTATCTGCCATCCATCCAATTGATACAGAGACTATAGTCACGAACAAGTGCCCCATGTTCCATCCTGAAGGACAAAATGATTGACTGAGTGAACCTTTTTGTTTGGGCTGTATTTTCAACTGCTGTAAAGTGATTAAGTCATAGAGTCAGCTTTCCACATCTATTACAGGGGCTTTTTTTTGTGCTGATGATTGCCAACCTACTTTTCAGTCAATTCTTTTAATGCTTTACATGTTTTCAGATTTTCTACATTATGTATGAAAATGCCATAGGAAAAATGAGTGATGCTATAATAAAATATTATTTAACATCAGGTGTGTGCTAACTGCAGTTCCAATTAACAGCTGATAGCAACCTTCCTGAGCTAAAATATTACACAATTTTTTTTATTTTATTCAAAGTTTTTCTCAAGAAAGTATAATACAACATTAATTAGAGTAATTCATTAATCTCAACTATAATTAAACAGTGAAAATTCAATCTAACCAGAAGATAATTATACATATAGATAAATATAACAAATTTTAAAATATTTAAATTGGTATGTTAGGAATAAATATTATTTTGAGGTTCTCTCAGTATGGAAAATTGCCTTGCCAACAAGATAATATACAGATCCAAACAATTTCCCTCTTAAAGGAAATCCCTCTTTTAGGACATTTTATTGCTATATGAGTCGAAAAAAAAAAAAAAAAAAAGTATTCAGTAATAAACAGAGGATACACATATTTCATGTTTAAAAGTAAATAAACCATAATATTGAAGTAGTTCAAGAAGATCATATTCTGCTACTGTCTTAGGCCTTTTTTTAGTTGACAGTAATTGCAATTGCAATGGATGAATAATGGGCACTAACAATGAAATCAAAAGCAAGAGTGAAATAAAGATTAAAACTATTTCTGTTGAGTTCAAATGTAGGCAAAGCAGTTGTTTTTGTGTTGTTAAAATCAGTGTGACTAAACCTTGGACTATTTACTTGTGTAACAAGAGAGTGACTTTTCCTATCCAAATTCCAGTAGTACTGAATTTTTGTAAATTTTAAAATCAAATTGTTCTGAATGACAAAATATACACTCCCCATGAATGCAAAGAGGATACATTTGTTTTAGAGTTCTTCCTCTGAGTTTCTCTTCCCTTCTCTTTTCTATTACTACCATTAATAAAAGGAAATTAATATAGGAGAAGGAAATGCATTAATGTTGTTTTAATGACTTGCCTTTAACCCAAGAAAGAAAGAAAATTCAAAGATAAGGCTTCCAATTAATCTTTAACTTGTAACATAAAAGCACTGATTTCAAGCCTTAACAACACTGCAATTATGAAGACACAAGGGGAATGTACTGTGGACATAGTCAAAATTTTAATCCTAAATATATCTGGCTCTTGTGAATTTCTTTAAAATTTAACATCATTTCTCTGTGTGTTATAAACATATGTGTTCTTGACCCACTTCGAAAAACAACCACAACTGAAATACCATTTCCATTAATCTTTCAAGAGCTTTGCAAGAAGACTGCATCTCAAGAGATGAATTTTTCGCTGAAGTTTACACTATTTGGCTTGATTTCATTACTTTTTACATATATTGAATTGCAGTTGCTTGTTGTTCAGAGCACTGGTTTTAGAACTTATTCCCATAATTTCCATCCAAATGCATACATTGTCACTTAATATCCTGAAGAGAAAAATTAATTTCTATGTAATTATAGTTTTGCCCTGACAACTACAAAAAATTCATTGTAAACTAATACCTTGCAAATGAAATTCTGTTTTCATCCTTTAATCACTATGTAATGAGACTACGAAGGAGATGTTTGTACTGTTTTGTAATAATAAATAGATGTAACAACAATTTTTCACACTTTTCAGCAGGGTTTTTTTAATGAGCATATGGATCCACACTAGTGGCTCTTCTTGCAAGACTAAAACTTAAGTTTATTATGTATTTGTAGAAATTACTTTTTCTATCCAGGATACAATGCATTGTTATGTTGGAAATGTTCTGTGACTGTTATTGGCACTAGCAAGACAGTAGCATTTAAAGAATCATAGTAAATTAATGCTTTAAACTATATATCTGCATATTAGACAGCAAAATTTAGCATTGCTGGATCACAGCTCTTCCATGGATCTAGCTCTAAGATCCATTAGTCATGAGGAGCACATTTAATTAAACATTGAACAATTTAAAATCTGTACTTTCTGTTTACCTGCTGTGCAATAAAAAGTGTAAGGAGACTCAAAAATATCCATAGCTGAATGTTTGTACTCAGCCTTAGGAAGAAGCATGATCCTTAATACCACAGCACCTGTCAGAAAGGAAGATATCTTTGATTCTTGGACTGAATACTAATTTGGCTTTTTTTACATAATAGAAAATTAGTTAATAATCTAAGCTTGTAAAAGCAGGTGAGGCAGAAAAATTTAAATTCAATATGAAAGATGCAAATTGTCAGGCATAAGTCTTCCCTGTTAGGCTTGAATTAGTGAAGCTCAGTGCCTTCAGAAAAGTCTCTGGAATATAGTTATTGCAACATTAGGTGAGTATAGTTCACAAGAAATCTCTTCCAAAAGTGGATTGGTGGCATCATCCAGCATTCATGTTTTTAGGTACTTCCTGGCTTAAGATATTTTATGAAACTTATTAGTCTACTACATGATTACATTTTGATCCACAATTTTCTTTTGAAATGAAGTGAGGCAAGTTAATTTTATTTTTTTGAAAAATAGTAACTACCTATGTGCCAGATCAAGCAATTAGCAGCTGGTGGTCATTTCCCTTGCTGAGAGAGCTCAGGTATGGTGTTCACAAAAAGTTGCTTTCGCTGTGTGAACAACAAAGAACCCAGAAGGAATACCCAGAAGAGCATGCAGGGATCCAGGTCTCAGGCTGCAGGGAGTGCCAGAGTCTGGCACTACTTTCTGAGCGCAGTAGAGCAGTGTCAGATGTGATCAGGTTGACAGTCTGCTCAACATAGTGGTGAAGGTGAGAGATGAAATGGAAAGACTAAGAAGTATTAGGGACTCTGAGGAAGAGATTGGCTGGTGGAGTCGGATTCTACAACACCTTAGACATCTGCCATCCACTTCACAAGAAACAATGGATCCCTTATACTCTCATCACCAGGCAAAAGGAGGGGACCTTAGAGATGGAGGGGAGTGGAAACGGGTTTCTGATCAAGGGGAAGGTGAATCCCCTGCAAAAGAGGGCAAGAGACCTGTGTAGATGAACAAGAAACTCCTGTCATTACTCAAGAATGAGCAGGAAATACACAGGAGATGGAAGCATTGTCAGGGCACCTGAAATGAATATATAGAAGTTGTCAAAGTAAGTAGAAAGTAGACAAGGAAGGCCAAAGCCCATCTGGTCAAAAATGTCAAGAACAAGAAGAATGGCTTTTTCAAATACTTCAGTAGCAAAGTGAAAATGAAAGATAATGTGGGCCCAGTCCTAATTTAAGGGGAACTGAGAAGGCAGAGCTACTGAACACCTCCTTTGCATTGGCCTTCACTGACAAGAGCAACCCTAAGGAATCTTTGACCCAAGAGACCAGAGTAAAGGAATGTTGGAAGGAAGAGTTTCCCTTGGTCAAAGGGATTGGGTTAAAGAACACCTAGGCAAACTTGACATCCATAAGTTCATGGGCCCTGAGGAGAGGTATCCACAAGTGCTGAGAGCTGGCAGACATCACAACTAGGCCACTCATGATCATCTTTGAAAGGTTGTGGAGAACAGGAGAGGTGACTGGAAGAAGGCAGATGTCACCCCAGTCTTCAAAAGGGGCAAGAAGGAGGGCCCAGGGAACTACCTGTCAGTCAGACTCACCTCAGTCCCTGGAAAGGTGATGGAAGACCTCACTCTGGAAGCCATCTCTATCCATGTGGATGACAAGAAGGTGAGGAGGAGTAGTCAACATGCATTCACTACAGATAAATCATGCTTGACCAACTTGATTGCCTTCTATGGTGAAACAACTACTTGGATGGATGAGAGCAGTGGATGTTATCTACCTTGACTTCAGCAAGGCTTTTGACACTGTCTCTCACGACATCCTCACAGGCAAACTCAGAAAGGGTGGACTGGGTGAGTGGGCAATGAGGTGGCTTGAGACCTGGATGAACAAAAAATCCAAGAGGGTTGTAATCAGTGTCTCTGGGTCTGACTGGAGGCTTGTGACTAGTGGTGTTCCCCAAGGTTCAGTACTGGGCCCAGTATTGTTTAACGTATTCATCAGTGACTTGGATGACGGGGTAGATGCCTCCTCAGAAAGTTCACCATGACATAAAGCTGGGAGGAGCTCTGGGCTGAAACCCCAGAGGGGTCCTTCAGAAGGACCTCAGTAGGTTGGAGATATGGGCAGAGAAAAACTGTCTGAAATGCAACAAAAGCAAGTGTAGGGTCCTGCACCTGGGAAAGAATAACCCCATGCACTGAGACAGGCTAGGGGCTGAATGGCTGGAAAGCAGCTCTGAGGAAAAGGACCTGGGGATCCTGGTGGACAGCAAGCTGTCCATGAGCCCGCAGTGTGACCTTGTGGCCAAGAAGGTCAATGGAACAGGGTCTGGAAATCTGGCAGGAGGAATGGGGCTTTAGGCAAAGATACAGATCTGAAAATAAATTTTGCCAAGTCTGGAAATGTTATAAGCATGCAAGAATCCCTGTTCATGCTGCTAAGTACTTGATAATGTTTACTTAGTAAGTTTTTGACTATTTTTTCTCCTCAATAAATATATTCTTATCATAGCCCCAAGTGTGATACACCAAAATATGCAGGAAATGAACATTCAGCTCAGAGGTAGTAGAGAATAGAGGGATTTTTTTCTGCTTGCAACTGCTCTGGATTAAGCCCCAGTACTTGAATTAAAAGATAAGAATCTGCTTCTTCTGTTCCATCCACATCACTGATAAAAAGAAATTATGAAAGATTAACACCTTTGATTCAAATGTGTGGGGGATTTGGCCTGAAGAAGACATTAGACTCCTACAAAATCTTACAGAATTATTATTGGAAGTCAAGACAGGAAAAACTGACTGAGAATTCATAGTGGGTTGACCCTGGCCAACAGCAAAGCCCACACTCAGTTGCCCACTCACTCTTTGACCCTAGCAGGATAGGGGAGAGAATTAGAAATTGAAAAAAATGACAAAAACTTTGTGGATCATGATAAAGACAATTTAGTAAGTGAAGAAAAGAAATACAAACTAACAAGCGATGTAAAGGCAGGCCCTGACCACCTGTCATCAGCTGGTCAATGCCCAAACAGTCTCCAGGTAGTAGCTATCTTTGAAATAATACTCTCCCACGACTACTTTTATTGCAGAGCACAACATCATATATCATGCAATATTCATTTGGTCAACTGAGGTCAGTTTCCCTAATTTTGTCCTCTCCCAGTCTCTTGCTGACCCCCAACCCACTCCATGTCATGTATTTCAGAGGTAATTTAAATAATTAGTTTAAATTATTTTCCTAGGGGAATTTAAAAAATGCCATTTCAAAGACAAAAGGTATAATTCTAGTAGTTTAAGGAAATATTTGCTTTTTTCTTCATTTTTGATATGTTCAACCTTGAAATGAAATCATGCAGCTTCATTCTAAAATACAGAACACTAGATATCTCAAGGTTAAAAATAATATGAACTAATATACATTATATTTCTTCAGAGGAGAAGAAAGGAAGTGGTATCTGACATCTTCCATTTAGATAAAAATGTGGAAATGCCCCACAGATGATCATTCAACCCCAAAGCATGAGGGATACTTTTTTGAAGTAGAAAGAATCAGAGAGTACCACATGGTACAAGACTTTTTGGAGCTGAAAAGAATAAGAGCTGCTCTGCTGAATGATGGTAGTATGAATATAGGACAGTTGGTTTGGTCAAGATATTTCCATGAAGACTATGAAGTGCTGCCAAACACATTAGCCACACATGCAGCTGTTTTGTCCTGTGGGCACAGTACTGTTTTGTTTTGGGTTTTTCTCACATGCAAAGAAAATATGGCTCCCTGAATTACCATCTTTCTTCTTCTCCAGTCAGTGTCATGTTCTCATATGTTACTAATGGTACCATCAGTGAAAATTTGCAATGGTACTAACAGAAAAAAAAATCAGTTTTAGCCTGGAGTAAGTTTACTATTAAACTGAATTTTGGTACATAGTGAACATAATTTCTAGCTCTCATTTTGATTTGCATCTCATAAAGAATGATTGTTCCGATAACAAGAATTATTTGTACTAAACCCCAAATTCAGTTTACTTGATATTATCATCTAAGCCTTTGAAAGAACATTAGAAGTACCTGTATTTTAAATTGCAACTGATAAAACAGCAAAGCTCTTGCTGAAGATAATGACCTAAAAAGGATAACATCACAGTAGAATCAGACAGTGCCATTCAATTGTCTGTTCTGCCATTTATAAAGAAATTTGCTATTATTTCTTGATTTAAGATTATGAAGAATACTACTCAGGTAGTATTCACTTCTTTTGGAAAGCTTTTCATGCACAGAATCAGATAACTAAAGTGCTATCTTCTAAGACTGCTGAAAAACTATTGAACACAACAAATTCCTTGTGACTTTTTAAAAAGTCAAACAGTGAGCTTTTTCACATTATAGACATGTTAGTATATGATTCAAGTTCCTAAATTCAAGCCATAAATAAAGGTCTCATTTAGTTTTAAGATGACTGAAAGAAGAAAGAAATTGCCCAGTGTTGTCAACGCTGGAACTACAGAAAACAGAACAAATGTACAATGTATTGAAAGCAATTTATTCCTAACAAACAAAAAAGGTAGCAGTTTGAAGAAAAAGTTGTCTATAACTGGTGCAAGAGACATACTGATTTTGAAAGTCTATACCTTTGGACAGTAAATGTAATCTTTTTCAATACTTAGCAGCTTGTACTCTATTTATAAAATATGAACTTATTAATATTTAAGGAAGAAAAACAAAGGAGAAAATCCAGTCAATTCCCTTTGAAATTGTTCTGTGTATGTATACGATCCATGTGGGTGGTGTACCTGAATATAAGATGTTCCTTTACACTTATACATGAAGCATAATAGCAAAAAGTCACTAGAGGATATAAAACAGAGAAGGAAAGCTCAGACTTCAGCTTTAACTGAGACCATGATTTTTTTTTTTTTTCCCCCTTATGCTAAAAAGAGAATAATGGCACAAATGACATCCTTTTTCTTTCTCATTCCATGGAAAACTGATAACAAGAAATGCTGGAACAACTGTCTTTTGCACACTACAGATTAGTGTTGAGTGAAATACTCACTGCTGAGGGGAAAAGATGATTCAAATTTCATGGAGCTTTTACCAACATTTGATCTAGTCAAGGGTACTTTTGTCTATTAATATGCATTTAAATAGCATATGTTATTTTTTTCAAAAGGCTAAGTGTTTTTTATTAATCTTTTAGGTATTTTAAGTATGGATACAAATAAGTTTTAGAAACTACTTTTCCCTTCTAGATAACTAGGTTTGATTTTCAAATGAAAGACAGTTTCTCTTACTACTCTTTGTCTTAAGAAATGCATATTAACATCAGAAAAGTGTCTGGTATTGCAGAATACTTTCAAAATACCTAAATATTTCCTGCCACTTTAAAGAAAATTAAGAAATGAATTGTTATGCTATCATTAAAGACTTTATCCAGTGGCAATGAAAGTTCAAACGATCATTGTTCTCAAAGTTCAAGCTCAAATTACTTTCTAAAGGAAATAAAGAACAAAGAAAATTTAAAAAGAGGCCGGAGGCCAGGATGACTGTTTTAAACTGACAGATCTAAATTCTAGGTGTCTGTCTCTGTGGGAGAGGTGAGGAAAAATTCAGCTCTTAGAAAAACAGAGCTTAAAATCTCCTGTTCACCAGTGAAGGAGGGGTGGCATTTCTGAAAATCCCCATCACACCTATATTAAGTTCAAAACACCTCAGTGTTGTCATTCACTACATCGAAGTGAGGTGTTTGCTTTTTTTTTTTTTTCCTCCATTATGCAATTCTTTCTGCTTAGAACCTAATCTGTACCAGCTGCTTCTAAGATGTACATAGTGAACATAATTTCTAGCTCACCTAATGATGAATCTTTCGAAGGAGATGTATCAGTGCTGCTTTACCTTTTGCTTAATACTTTATGCTAGAGGACCTTCCTATGAATTTGGACAGGAGGGTTCTGTGACCGCTTCAGTTGCAAAGAATTAAATTTGTATCTTAAGAGAATACTGAAAGGGCTGACACACAGGCAGTTGGACTCTTGTCTGGAAAGGCTTAAAGCTAAAAACTAATGAAGCCTGTATACTATTAATTTTAATACATATTTGCATTATCTTAGGTCACCAATGAGGGGAAAAGAAAAAAAAAATGGAACTATTTGCTAATAGTCAAATAGCCTCTGTCTTTTAGTACTGTGTTTCTTTACAGCTCAGTAGAAATGCTAAGGTGGCTTTCCAGAAGACAATTTTTTTTTTTGTCCCTCAAGATGATTAAAATGTAAAAAGAAAACTTCCATATTTCTCTGACAAGTGCAACAAGCAGCCAGTGATTGTGAAGGAGCTGAACGGCTCTATGAGCTAAAAGATCAGAATTATGGCTGTTTATTCAGAATGCCCTTGTAGATCTGTGTGCTTGTTTTGTTGTGCCCTTCTCAAGCAGATACATAAGTATGAAATTGATAATTATGTCCCCAAAATAAATACTTCTAAAATGTGTGAAAGAAGTCAGGATGTTAACTAATGCTTTAGATGCCTATAAACTTAGGCAGGGCTGTGAAAATATACAGACATATGGAACAGCTGTTTAGAAATCAGGTATGATTTCAGGTCTCCTCAATAAGATTTCAGCAGAACCAACACCATTCAGAAGTTCACTGATTTGCTTCAAAAATGTTTTTAGAACTAAGCAAGTAGTTTGAAGTGCAATACTAGGTTATCTTTTGGATCAAGTGTATCTAAATCATACCATACAATTAAAATTTAGCGCAGAATGAAAGCAGGAATAATGCAGACCTAGGAAAAAACGAGAGTTGTTTTATGCTTATTTGAATAGATTTTGGGTAGCTACTTTTTCATCAGCTTATGACTGAATTTTCCTAATTCTTTCATTTAATTAAAAAATAGCACTAATATTTAAGACAATGGAAAATTGTGTTATGGGACATAGTCCTCAATCACTTATATTTCATTGAGCTAGGCAAGAGAACGAATGACAACAATTTAAAGGTATGAAACATATATTATTAAATCTACTAAATAGCAGTCTTATTCAATATGTACCTATCTGAGTAGTAATTTTTAAAACTGCCACAATTTTACACAATTTTTCAGTGTTTCTGAGGACACACTCTCCAAAGTCACCAAGTACATGCATATCTTAATATTCCTTAAGCATAAAGTCTGTTAAAATCAATGCAAGGTTGACAACATGTTTTGATGGGCCTTATCCAACTCTGATTATCAATAGTCTTCTAACTTTGAAAAAACTAATAACCTGTTTAAAAATTCCCAAAAGCTAAAATGTCAGAAAATGAAAAATTATGGAATCTAGACCATTCTCAGCAGTGCTAAGGCATAAATCTTCATCACATTTTAGCAAATAGCTGACAAATGCCCCCACCTCCAATATGTAAAGAAGTCCAAAAGTCAATATAGTAGCTTTTTAGGATATTGTTTTGGATGGATTCTATAAATTACAGTACTTTGTAACAAATCTAGGATTAGAGCAGAAGTTTAAAATCCAGAAGTTTAAAATAGCATTCCAAAGGAGAAATGGGACCATGACTTCATCATGATCAGCTTCTTCCCCACTTCTGTTTTCCAGTTTGTTTTACTCTGTGCTAATAAGGACATCTTTCTGTGTCTGACTGCTCTTAGGTAAATGAGTGAGATAACTAGTCTGCTTAGAGGAAAAATGGTTTCATGTTGTTTCCTTGTTTCCTTAACAGGCACTCAATAAAGTCAACTGGTTTGAATTTAAGGCTTTGACTTTTCTGTGAGTGGTGACATTAATATTTACACATTACATCTCTTAATTAACACCTGTTAGTATAAAAAGGTGTAAATATATCTCTCATACTTCAGAAGAAGGATTTATGGAAATAGCTGAGAACACTTGTAATAAACTGAGGTTATGTTCTTCTCACCTGTATGAACAAAGAAAAGCAAATAAAGGAGATAGCCTTTCTCCCCTTTCTTTCTATGGTCTCTGTAGTATTGAAAAGTAGGCGAACAAGAGGACAAAAGTAATGGAGAAAAGTAGTTAGACCAATGGAGAAAAGTAGTTAGACCAATGGATAAAGTTGGAAAATAAAAAAGAAGGCTTTTTCTTTTACACTAAAACCTTTCTTCAGAGATAAATAAGCACTGAAATGCCTTTCCCTGAATTGCTGGTTAGGCAGTAAAAGATGTGAAGGGTTCCTTCCCAGCACCCTGTTTCTGCTGCTGCACTCCACACAGCAAGGTGGGAAAGTTTCAAAGTCACTTATCCCCATTAAATTTACACTGTGGTATTGCAAATATTAATTGCTAGCCGGTGCCTTGCAGGTAGAGTTGTCCTTTCTGCTGTGATTCCTCTAAACATTACAATGCCTCCTCTTGAGAATGGTGACAAAAGGACAGTCAGTCTCAGCTCATGTCCTTCTCTCTGTCTTCCTACCCCAATGCCTGAACATCTTGTCAAATTTAATCTAAGTCAAACAAGACAGAAACGGAATTTAGAGCATTTTTTCTTAACCCAGCATGTTTATTTCAGTAATGAATACTAGCAAGCTTGTTTTATAAACATATTTGATTCTTGTTAACAAGTAGAAACAGTATACACTGCCTGCAAACTTCTCCAGGATGCACATGCAAGCAAATTTTCTTCAGAATCTTTTCAAATGGCTATTTAACCATATTTTAAAAAACAATTCACATGCAAAATATGGCTTTTGCCTGTGTCCTGTGCAACACTAAGACATCACAATCCAATCTTAAATAATGTGCACTAATTGCTCCCACAACTTGGGGTACACCATGTCTTAAGATTCTAAACGTGTCAGGAAAATAATTCCAATTAAGTTTCTGTTACGTATAGGAAATTCATCCTTGAATTCCCAAAAATCAGTTTCACACCAAAATAAGCACAAATACTATTACCACAGGGTTTTTTGTTTGTTTGGTTGGTTGGTTGGTTGGTTTTTTTGTTTGTTTGGGTTTTTTTGTTGTTGTTGGGTTTTTTGTTGTTGTTTTGTACTTTTGTTTGTTTGTTTGTTTTTAAAATTATACTCTCTGATTTTATCCAACTTGCTGTGTTATATTTAAATTAGGGGCATATTGCTTCTGTATAACAAAAAGAAATAGAAAAGAATTGCTGAGAAAATAACCAAATCAGTTTCCTTTAGTGCTAAGAACCAGAAAAATACATAGGAAAAAATTACATTATTATAGCACAGGAATTGGAAAGGTCTAGAGTCATTTGTACTCTCTACTATCAGAGTTTGCAGAAAGATACACCATATCTTACAGATTATAGAAGATATCTTCAGATTTTATGCTCTGATATAAAACTAGGAAAGTTCCAACAGGTCCAAATTTCTATAAATAAACAATACTGTATTACAGTGTTCTGTGAATGTGTCAAGTCTTGAAGAGCCAGATTGTGATCCTGGCTTTGTGCCTACACCAGGAATTATGAGGCTGTTCAGTATTCATACTGCCTACATTTGCTCCCTATATAACTGCTATCAAGATTTGAAGTAAGGAGCTCCCATTGAACCATTGAGTCACACTCTTTACAGGTGGATAGAGAATGGTCAACTAGAAAATTGACCATAAACGGTATAGAGCTCTCCAATACATAGGAGTCACATAAAGTTAACCACTCTAAATATAAACCTGATACATACTGGCATGTTTCTCCACCTGAAAAAGAGAGTGGGAAAGAAGTGTGAGAACACAGAGCTCTGTGGCTTTGAGTCATGATGTGACTTTTCTCAGGGTTGTGCATTATCATTGTTAGCCTATGAATCAATTCTAATTTAATCTTTTCACAATGGGGAAAAAAACCATCCTTGACTCCTGGTGTCTACTGTTCTATCTGTCCTAATAAATAAAAGAGGGAGGTTGCTTAAGCACCAGACCTCTATTCATCTACACATGCATAACTGGTAATTCTTTCCCTAGTTATGCTTTAAACTGCTCCAAATACCTCTCTTCAAGACAAAGCCTGCTCAGGCTTTTGGAGACAGTTTGCTTCATAACTTATTCGAGAAGTCTATGCAGGTAAAACTCAGATTTCTGGCAGTTTTCCCTCCATATATTCTACACAGTCCTCCAACATCATCCTCACAGACTAATCCCCCAGTTGTAAATCACAAATCCACGTCACACCTCGAAACTTCCAATATGTGATCCTCTAAATTTCTTAATATAACTTGCTATTTTAGGAAACTGCAACATAGTTTTTACATTAGTTAGGCATTTTAATCTGGATGGAGAAAGGGGGAAATATGTTTCACAAACACCCAGACTTGTAAATTAAAGGCAATCTTGCCTGGCTTTAGGAGTTTGGCTAAAATACTGAAGTGAGTACTATGTGGTGTGGATATCGTAAAGCTGTACAAGGTGGGCTATCTAACCCACGTGGAAAGAGCTAGACCTTTTCACTTGATCTCAGAAACTCTCACTTCTTAAGTATTTTTGACTTAGTGAGCGCAGTCTCAAGTTACTGTCCATTCACTGGCCATTACTATCTGGTTTTGTCTACTAATTTCTTCAGAAAAGTATAATTAGTACAGCATTGCTTCAAGAAAGCAATTTGGTGAATGTGGGGATCCATAAATACAATCCATAATTTCAAAAAGTAAGCATTTACATCTTTTGGGGATTTTTTTCCAGAGACACTGTTTATCATATTCTTCTTCAAATGCAGTAACAGATGATTATAACAACTTCTAGTGCTATTGTGAAGGCAGACCTCTCTTTTATAAGCTGAACACTCCAGTCGTCTTCCCACTCATTACATCCTACATGTTGTCAATCTTAGTTTCAAGAACTGTCAATCAGAAATGCAGTGGGTGATATGTGTAGTATTCTTTAACCACACTAAGGTGGGTATTTCTTTGATTTTCCTTTATTCTCTTGATTGCAAAGTGCAGTATTTGTCTTGCACAAAAGCAAACACAAAAGTACATGAAAAACAGTATTTTGAAAACTGAAAACAGAACTTTGGTACTGTAACCCTTACAGCTAATCAAAGTCTTATTGTTAGTAAAACAGCAACCTGATTATTTAATACAGTGGTTCCAGATATTATTATTACCTCTTTAGGCTTCAGGTTATTGATTTAGTAAGAGTAATAATGAAATCTTAACAAAAGAGAGAAAATAAAAGCCATAATAATTTGCTGAAGCACATTGTAACTTTTACAGTTATATCAGTATATGTGATCAGTCTGCCAGGAGAAGAAAAAGGAAGAAAAAGAAGAAGGAGGAAAAAACAGGAAAGGGTGGCACAGGAATGGAAATAAACACTGTATTAAATGTGTGATTGACTCAATATGGGAGTTTTAATGTTTTAATACTAATACAATAACTGCTGCTATTGTTAGAGATGTATGGATGTCCTGTATGACACTATAAACTACAAGCAAAATGCTGCTGTTATTTAATTCAGCTTTGGAATGGCTGTGGAAGACTTACTGCTTGAGGAAGCACATTTTTGACAAATCATTCAAACAATCTCAAGAGGCTTACCTGCTGCCATTGGTATCAGAAAATGGCAGTTTCACTTATCCTCATAAAGCTTCAGATGACATGTAATTTAAATAATGTGCCAGATTTCCTGAGCTGGTTTGTCTCAAAGGCATTAGGGCTAACCAGCTGGTGATCTATTATGGTATTCTAGAACTGATACTGAAATTATTTTAGTCGTAGGTATATAAAGAACAACAACAACAAAAACAAATCTTCAGTAGAGAAGAGAATAGATGAAAACAGAATTGCTCTTTCTATTCTGGTGCTAAAAAAGTATTTTCTTCCTCTTTTACCCAGTAGCTGAACTTTTTTCAGTGAGAGTCCCTGACAATTCAGTGAGGTCTTTCAGCATACAGTTCAGACCTGAATAACTTCGTGGATTTTGTGGGGTGATCAAGAAGTTAAGATGGTAGTTACTACATCTTTAAAAATTACTTACACAGTTTGAAATATCAAAAGTCTTCATGTCTGACAAATCTTGCTTGTAATGAAAATATGTACATACTCCTAACTACCAAGACAATGAGATGTTGCTAAAATTGCCAGAGCTGCACAATATTGAAGGCAAAATGAATGACTGTCAGTTACCAAAAGAAACAAGTTGTGTGTTTAAAAAAGCCTTATCAACTCTAGCTTCTCATCTTTTTAAAATTCTTTTCTGGCCCTCAAAAAGTACTTACTTTACTTTCTATAATGGAGTGTTATTATTTCTCTTCCAATCCTTGACACACAGGAGAATTGACTAATTTTCTTTTTGTCTGACCGCTGTTTTCTGCAAGGACTCTTTGGACTATAATTTATTTTGCAGCTAATTCTTTGGTTTAATTCCCTATTTATAGGCATAACTGACAAGGGAGAGGTAGCTAAATAGCTTTCCAAGCTTCTCACCCTATTAAGGGGCAAAGGAAGTTAACTACTTGGAGAATGCAGATATGATACAGATGAGCTTTCACACACCAGGTTTTTTTGACACTGTGCTTTGGAATTTCTCAGCATTCTTTTCCACAACTTGCTTTTCAAGGTTTCATTGCTTTCTTTCTAGTAAGAAGCAGGTATCTGTTCCCTGTCTAGGGGAACCTCTGTGTCACCATTCTCTGAATGTCACATGCAGAAAGGATGGTCAGTTCTAACATTAAAGTTCCAGAATAGAAGGAAGATCATGTGACCAGAGTCACAAAGTATAAAGTACTTAAAGCATACTAAAAATGTAGACTGGAGCAAATTTTTGAGTAATAGTTCAGAGGGCTGCTACTTTTTTTCATACCTGTTCTGAAGTGTTTTCGACCTTAGCTTGCCTTGCCTTTCTTACTTTTGAAAATTAATTATAATTTATTTTTTTAAAAATAGACCCTATGTAAAAGCTAGTGACATGCCTATGCATTGCTGTAAGGGAGACTTAAAGGAATATAAGAATATCCAAAATTAAGTGGATGTTGCACATTCTTTAACTTCTTCGCATTCTAGAACACAAAGATGTAAGATGAATGGAATCATCTTCATCTGCTTAGAGCTGGTGAATCAAAGAGTGAAAAATAAGACTTCAATTTGTTGTTGGTAGTTGTCAGCAACAATCCACACAAGGTGGCACAGAGCAGACTTAAGTATTCCCAGAACCACACACATTCCCCTTGGAATACATAAATAGGAGAAATTCTTGTTTTCATTTACTGAGTTGTGGCCTAAACTAGCACTAAATTAACAGCTAAAAATGAAGATTATCTATTAAATGTAAATAGAATAACAAGAAATATATTTAGAAGTACCTCAGAGTGGTGTTGATTCACAAAAGTGAATCTTAAACTGCGTATTAACTTTTCACTTCATAAAAAAGAGGACAGTGAAGAGAGAAAACATAAGATAAGAAGAAAGAATAACTCTTGCCTACCTCTCAAAATCTAATTGCTGTATAGTATGATGCTTCATAACCTAACTGTATTGCATCTTGCTTATGTTTGCTTTAAAAACATGGTTATACAGATACTGAGCAAATGCACAGAGAGATAGCAAGTTTTTTGCACTGTAAAAATCCAAGGGAAGAAAAAATACTGGGAAATTGATTAAATCATGCAGGTGGCAACAAATTCAACAGTTCTTTAAAATTTTGTATTTATGTAAAAATCCATGAGCACAGGCAATTTTGAGTCCTTGCCAAATCATTCAGCAGTCTCAATTGTTCAAAGTAGATATTTTTGATATAGACTGTATGCTTTTGTGCTTTAATTTTCCACTCTGACAAAAGCACCAAGTAGAAGAAGGTTCTCCCAAGTACAAAAATAGGCTGGAGCAAAGAAATTGGCGAAATTATGAAACGCATACATGCCAGATGGCTGTGTTTCCATGTTCTAGTAGAAGGGTGTTATAATGCCATTCTTGAATGCAGTTCTTTGCATAAAAGACACCAAAAATAGAATGTATGGGAAAACCTTATTCGACCATGAATATCAGTTTTAGGAGTCCCAGTATATAAAAAGAAATTACTGACTACATTACAATTACTTAAAAGGTTTGACACTTTTGTATAGCAAAAAAATTAAGCAGAAGCCACACTCAAAACTTTCTAAAGCTATCTAACAACGAAACGGTACAATTTTGTATTTGAGCTCACATTCCTTTTTTGAGATGTTAGGTGTCTTGTTCAATCAGAGCAGACTTACGTCTTTAGAGAACCTAGTAAGCGGAACAAAATTTGCCTTTTTAAACAGTGGTTAATTGTCCTGTTTTGCACAGCAAATTACATAGAAGTCCAGAAAAGGATTCAACTAACCAAGAGATATTAAAACATACATCTGAGACCTCTATTTCCTATCCGGGCTGTTTAGCCATGTGTTGGAACCCATGCAGGTTTTCAGACTAAGGAGTCAGAAGCAGCTTACAAGACAGAGGCCTCAATGATAACAATGGAATCTGCTGGACGACCTTGGCTAACAGTAAACTGAGAGAAGAAGATATAGATATATTGTATATTCTGTGGAATGATACAAGTGAAGGGTTTTATTAATAAAATTAAGATAAGTGCTGTGTGAATTCATGAAAAATACAACATATATCTTGGTTGATACTTAGCTATAGCTGTGTGTTGTTAGTTATGATGGAATGTATTAGTTCTAGAAAATATGTATAAGTGTGTGTTAAGATAGTCCTTTCTTGTACTCTTGAAATCCCTATGCAGGGGAACATAAAGATGCAAGAATGCAAACATGTAGGGCCTTTTCTGCCTTCCTGCCATTCCTGAGTAGAACTGTAACTTTAGATGAAGAGGAATAAACCCTCATTTTTGTTTTTTGATACAGTCAGGTCATCTTATTAACAACTAAGGTTTATAAGCCTCCTACTAAGACACTAAAACTGTGCCTGTGCAGAAAGTCATCGACTACAGCCATGTATGCAGAAGTTCCCTGGCCTGAACAGGAGCATGCAATTTCTGTAGGATAGTAGACAAAGCATTTTTCAATGGCTTCAATTTTGAGTTCGTTTCATAACAAAGATACACAGAAGTAAAACACAAATTTGAAAAGAGAGCAGTTTGGAAATTTAGGGGTTGGGCTTCTTCCTTCCCTTCTGGCCAAAACCCTCCTTCTCATTCTTAGTGTACCAGAGATTGAGGATCATCTCTAATTTAGTAATCCAAAATGAGAGTTTCTCCATTATGAGCTAATGATAATACAGACATTCTGAAGTGTTGTTCTGAAAGCAGGAGTTTAATTTCTGCATTCAAGACTACTTTGATGGCACAATATTAGTCTAACTATGAATGCTTTATCCAAGTACATGAAAAATCATATTCTACTACTAGGCAGTAGAATATGTAGTAGAAGTAGAATTCTTCCAATGGTATTTTAAAAAACTAGAGTTTTAAGTGACAGGTCTTTCAAAAACACAGGAAGACTTAAATTCAATACAGACTCAAAAGAAAGGTTTACAGTTGCATATTCCCAAAAATTCATTTATATTTTTTCTGTCTACTCCCAACAAAATGAATGAGGAAAATGTTGCTGTTTAAAAGACAACTGTGAATTATTCAATACAAGACAAACCCTGGTGAAATTTACTACTCTTACTAAAGATATTTTTAGTAGAATAAAATTTATTACAGGAGTTTTGATAAGGTAAAGTTAAAGGTAAAGGTAAAGACAAATACAATTTTCTAATAACTAAGACTGGACAAAAGTAGGACTTTTGGCAAAATCTGTGAAAAAAGTTGAAAACAGAGTAGACATAATAGAAATTATTGGAAGTCACTTTGAAATTTATTATATCACAGTACACTTAAAGAGTGGTCTTTGAAAATAAGACTACCCTCTGGAAATAATAATGTACAATAGAAGTAAATTGCCATTTAATTTTTGTGTATTGTATCAGACATGCATTGAAAATTGAAAAGTAAAATAATTTTAACAGAAAAAGCTGAGTAAATATATGAGAAGTGAAAGATATTGACAGCAAAATATCTTCAAAAATTAGGAGGTATGCATAAAAGGAAAATAACTGGTTATGGCATGCATGTCTGTGCAGGAATATTTTCAGAGTTAACTCAAGATACGAGAGTGCTGTCTCAGAGTATGTCTCCTCAGGACGTCACTGCCATACAAATAAAGTTGATAAGCTACATGTGATCTAAGTCACCTATGCATGCTGCCAAACAACTTAGCACTCCATTTCACCTCACTCTGCAGCTCGTCGACTGTTCACACTGCTTGTATGTCAGCTTGCTCCTGGGCTCTCTTTTGAACTGTCACAGCTAATTTTCTCTCAGGGACACTTCAGGTGGGGATAATTTACTCCAAAGTAAACCCATAGGCAGTATGAATAAGACTGCAACAGGTCTGTCTGCAAATCTGCACCACATCTGGCCTGCTCTATGCTATTCACATACACTGATAGTTTCTCAAAACAAATAGGTAAAATTAAAGGTGTAGCAGTTCAATATTCAATTGGGACATGTTACCAGTGCAGATTCACTTGTTGGTAGATTGTTGAAACTTTTTTCAGTTCAGAACATAAAAGCTGTCAGTGATGTACATATAATATTGTATAACATTTTATTAAAACATATCTCAAGGTTATTTACAAAGGAAGCTACTATCTTCCAAATACTAACATTACCATGAGAAAACCCTATTGAATGCATGATGAGTTTTTCATTCTCTAACTTCTTTACCTATTCACGGAACAGGGAGCCAGAGGACACAGGCTGAACAATCTGAGCACACAGCTCATTCACGGAATGGATTTCTTAAAAATTCAGAGAGTATGTTTAATAACCAGAGATGTCTGGAAATAGATGCATGTGATAATATATTAAAGGCAGAATGATAGGACTAAATGAAGATTACGCAACCATTTCTATGATATGAGTACCTATCTGTTAAATTTTCTCTTTTATTATTGGTTTATATTTACATTTAGCTAACACATACAAACTTGTTATCAATGTCATCACTCAAGTAGATATTCATGAACTAAAACCTCATTTTTATAATGTGGGTTGTAATTTTAAGCCTACAGCCAAAGAATTAATGTTACTTTTAATTTGTTTTCAAAATTGTCCAAATGACAATAACACAACCTGAAACTAGTTATATAACTAAAAAAACTGCCAAAATATATTTTAAATAATTGGAATATTTTCCATATTATTTATCTCCTTTCCCAAGTCATAGGCAAACTTTACAGTACTTAGACAGTAGAAACAGATGAGGGGGAAAGTACAAATCAATGAGTATTTCTGATTATGGGACCTAAATATATTCTACTATAGCAGGTTTTTTTGTTTCCTTAGAAGAGAAAAAAACCCAAAGAAAACAAACAAACAAAAAACAGAACGAAAAACCAAACCAAAACAAATAAACGAACAAATGAACAAACACACCCCCTCCCACCAAATCAAAGGAGAAATAACCATGAGAAAGCAAAAACCAAAAACTTTTTATGGCTTTAACACTATGTTGGCTTTCCTCCAGCACTTCTGTAGAACAGTATGAGAAAGCAAAATGTTCTGCACTGTTCCTGGGACACACACTTCACTTTGCTACCTGAGGGCTCAGTAGCACCCTCACACAGCCAACACATGGCCAATGTTCAAAGTTCACTCTAAAAAAATCCACTCACTAAACTGAAGGGAAATCAGCGTTTGCATCTCGAAGATTTGTCTCAAACCTACCTCAATTTAAATCACTAGCTCAGCAAATTCTCACATTTCCATTATGTTTAGAACAGTAAGTCACTCCCTCCAGTAGTGCCTGAAAGAGACATTTCTTCTCCCTTTCTTTGAAATCAGTTTCTCTCACCATAAGAAACATGCTGGAAAATTGTGAACTGCAAAGAATTATTAAGATAAGTTAGTGAAAGAGGTGGAAATAGGAACTCTAGGCCTTATTCATGTGCCTTGAGGCTAGAAGAGAATTATATGAGTTTTTCTGTATCATCAGACACTGACCATTGTACATAACACAAGAAAATTCCTCTAAGAAATTTTTATAGTAATCTTTTTTCCTTGATTGGCAATGCCAAGATATAAGCTTCTTTTAAAAAATGGAATAAGAAACTACTGTATATTCTATGCATCTTATGTTTTGATCTATATAAAGAACTCACAAAGTTTATTATACCATCTACTTGATTTGAAAGGGGAGGAATTAATGAAATGACAAAATCTAGTGAGGCATGTCTCAAAAACCTACTGACTAAATTACTTATTCTGTCACTGTAATGATAACATTTGAAAAAGTCTTTACCACGATAAGAGAACAGATTTTTCATCACAGCAATCTATCCGTGGGGAAAGTAAGTTATTTGCTATAATCTATATTCCAAATATATTTTCACAACTAGAAAAATAAACTACAAAAATCTACAAAAGATTCCTTAAAAACAGAAGAAGGTAACAGGAAAGGCAGTGACTCCAAAAGTGGTAGCTGTTTCCCGTCCTTCAGGCTCTGCATGAAAATTAACTCCTAGGAGACTCACAGTGCCCTGAAAAGTTTAAAGCATGTTTTATTTATATAAATATATGTGACTTACACAGCAATGATTTGGATGTTTTTTTCTTCCTTTGACATTATTAGGGTCATTTGTAAGGCCTTTGGTCTTGTGATAGGTAAGTAGAGAGTTTTCTACTGCCATCTTTTGATGAATTAGGAACAGAATTGAAGTCCACAGAACTAGCTTGCTCCCACCATCCTTTGGCGAGCAAGAGAAGGCTTGGGAAAAAGTCAGTCTGCATTAGGTTTCCCCAGGAAGCCCTTCAGGACTTACCATAAGAATATGCAAACTCCCAATGGCAAGGAAAGAACAAAAAGCTTGTGGTTTGGGCTCTGCTCAAAGGTCATTGGATTGATCTCATCCTACCACCAAAGATTTTGCAAGGAAATGACACAGATGTGATTGTGGAAAGCCATCTTTACAGTAAAAGAACACTGCTTTAAATTTGCAGAAGAAAACAACAGGAAACCTAATTATGGCTGTTAAAAGTCCACTCTGACATGTCCTGAAGGTAGCCCAAAAGTGCAATGGAACAAAATCCTGTTTTAAATATGAAAAGTGTCTCACAGTTACTATATTGCAAAATGACAAAGTGAACATATATATTAAGATTAAATATTTAAAGGCCAGTGATTCTAGCTGATTTAGAACACTGTTGTTTGGTAGATAGTTTTTGCAAGAACAAGAATGCATATGCCTAAATTTGTATTCATTACCAATTCTGGACAGAAATATAGTTAAATTAGTACTGCATTTTATGAGTGTGAGAGGTATTTTTATAGACATAAATGATCTTTGCAGAGAATTACAGAAATATTTTCAGTATTAAAATCTGATCTATACTAAAGCACAATTTCTGGAAGAAGCCTAATAAATCTACTTCTGCTTGCTTTTAGCAGCAAGTCAGCTTGCTTTTAGCAGCAAGTCAGCTTCTGCAGCACTTTCTTCAGTGTTCACTGTAACTTGACTTAACGTTCATCAATACTTCTACATTGCTAGGGAGAATATAGATAATAGTCCATTTCTTTATCTTTTCCAGGGGGAAAGAAAAAAAAAAAAAAAAAAAAAAAGGAAGTTTTCATGTAAACTCTTTTAAAACTGTAAAATTAACTGGGCCAAATACCAGTTTAAGAGATGCAAGGTAGTAGAAAAAATTGTTATCCAGTTTCATCTGCTCATTAATAGAATGAAGTATATTGTGTTATTCTTGAGGGAACTTTATTAGTTTCTGTTCTGCTCTCTGCTTCACTGCTGATGTGACACATATCTGTGAACTTACTGGCTGGGAACCGAAGGCATAGAAAACTCAAGGGGTAGTAAGTGTTCTTACAAACAACTGGCTAATTTGCTCCTGGGAAACTTTTGTGCCCAGTTGTCAAAACTTTGCAAGGTTTATAGAAAATGAAGTTCAATCAGTGAAAGAAAAAATTAATTTGAAATGAAAATTGAAATTCTCCTGCAATTCCAATATTTCACATAAAACACAAAGGACTGACAATTTTGAATCTGAACGATCACTCATTTCCATACTGCAACCTGAACACGGATGCCTTTGTAAACTGCTTAGACCATGTGATCAATAAAGCAAAAGCACCATCAAGAGACTTAGTCGTTTGAAAGTAACTCAGCTCTCCAGGATAACACAACCTGCTGACACCAAGCTACAAGTAGCATCAAGGAACTAAAGAAGTTATATAACAAACGATATTGGCTTATTTAATGTGTCTTACTGTGAGCAGAGAGACAAATCACTGGTACCAAGCTTTTCTGGACACTGTGTTGCCCTTTTCTCCCTCATTTTCCTTTTTTTCCCTCACTGCTATACTTGATCATCTTCTTTCCTTCAGTTTACTACTGCTGGCAGTGCCAGTCTGGGCATAAAGCCTAAGTTAATACATTCATTGGATTGTACTGTTCTGTGCCTCATCTTTAATGTTGGCACATTTCTCTACTGAAATCAACCTCACTCACTGGGAAACACTGAACTAAAGAGCTGAAGTGCAATTGCTGTTTTACAGCACATAAACCAGTAGCTGATGCATTCTTCTGGACCTTTCTCCACATAAATTATTGGATTCTTTTAAGCAATGTTGTTATATTTGTCTTTGGTTTATATCTTAGTTCAGTGCTTGCACCTGAATGAACACTGTATGTTAAGAGGCCCAGAGAAGGCATTTTGTTTTTCTAGGTCTTTTAAATAGAAGTTGGTCATCCATGTAAAGGTCAAGTAGAGCTGCAAGGAAGTTTTTTCAGACGACCTGATAGAAAAAGTGAAATAATTTGATTTTTAAATTCAAATACTATAGTAAAATTTGATTATTTCATTTCTCTGAACTTTTTTTCTCCATGATGTTTTTTCCTCTCAAAGTTGCCTGATGATGGGTCTTTCTAAAATAGAAGCTACATTTTCTCAGACTGTCTAATTCTTTATGTTTCTAAGAACTACAGCAGTGAACAGCCCAAATTTGATTCATATTTGATGCCTTCCTATACTCTGTGTTAGAGGCAGACTCTTGCACTGTTGTCCTTATTTCCTTTTCCACTACCTCCACAACACAGTAACCTTCACACTGAATGAGAATAGCTGGATACAGCTTCCTGCATGGCTTCTCAATTGCTGGCAATTTAGTTGGCCAGATGGGGTTTCTATGGAGAAATGTGAAGGCTAAATGTGCCCCTGCAGAGCTCTGGGCTCCTGCTGACTCAGCAAGTGAAGGACACAATCAAATAGTACAACTTCCACCTCTTTTCTCACCTTCTTTACAGTCCCTTCTATTTTTCCTCCTTCCACTCATCCAGGCCCGTATCTGAACTATTATTTCAGGTCTGTTTCAGGTGACACACTTTTTTTCCCAATTAGGATCTGCAGTAGCTTGCAATTAAGGGAGTCTTTACCAGTCTTTCTCATAAGTTCCTATAGGGAAAATGTGAAGTCGCAGAGACTACAGTGAGGCATGAAGCTTCAGCAGACGCAGGAAGCAGCAGCTGTGTGTGTAGATAATACGAAATGGTAGCACAAAGCTCTTCAGGCAGGAATGGAGGACAGTATAGTGTCTGCATATTGTCTCTGTGTATCAGTGAGGCATCAGTTGGTTTCTGCTCTTACCAATACTAGGAAAGCATTAAGAGTAGGAACAGCAGCTGAGACAGAATTTTTTTTTCTTTTTTTTCTCAAAGAAGCCTTAAAATAGACTAAGTGAGTGTAGATATTGAGAGAAATGAGATTTAAGCCCCATTATAAATGGAAATGTCTTCAAATGGCACAATTTTGAAAATGTGCTGAGGCACCAGTCCATTTAAAAGTCATGGGAACATATTCATTAACCACATTAAAGTCCCATAATACAAGGTTATATTTACAACTGATTGACTTTAGAATGCCTTAAATTGGCACATAGATTCTTTAGTAAAGGAGAGATAGCTCTAGGAAACAAAACACTGAAGGCGGCCAGACAGTCAAACTAAACACCTTATCAAGAATAAGCTACAAGCAAGTGAGATTCTGACCAAGTTTTTACATGAGAGTTTGACTTTATGACATCCTTCCTTAAAATGGAAATATGCCCTTTGTTTTAGAAAGGTATGTTCTTTTTTTCATAAGTAATCCCAAGCCCCCAAAAAAGAGCCACAAGATGGGAATACTTTTCTCTCTCCACTTTGCAACCAGCTTTAATGAACATTCACTAACACATATCTTACTGCTGTAATTATAAGGCACAAGATGACTATTTAGAAGCTTTCTTTTCCCTCTAGGAAGGGCAAAATATTTTTTCAAATAGTACTTCATGACTGATTAGTACTGATTCTGGCTCAGAGTCCACTTTTTTGGAATCCACAAGTCAGATGTGAGAGCAGCCTTGAATGGTGGTTTTGATGGAGTGCTTGCATGGAGAGAGAGTATTATTACATGGGCTGTTCTCAGTCTCAGGCCTTAAATTTCCAGCATGACTGAAAATCAGTAATGATATTTTATTCTACTATAGTCATTTAGTTGATGTCTCTAATCCTTGTCTTACTAAAACCAAATTTTCTAAAAAAAAAAGTTTTCTTCTTTTAAATTATATATAACAAAAGTCCTGAGTCTAAATTATTTATTCCTAGTCTTTTCTGAGAAAACTGACCATATTCTGTATATCATTGATAATAATTCTGATATCTTATTGAGAACTCTTGCAGTTTATGAAATTTTATGTCAGCAGCCATTTGTCAAGTATTTTCTTGCTTTCATCACATATATACACATATATTTTTATTTATACTATCCTGTTTTATTTGTTTATTTTCAAATATACGCATACAAACATATGCATATATCTTACGTAGGAATCTCTGAAAGAGTCTGGGTAAGTCAGTTTATCTCATATGACTTTCTTCCATTTCCCTCAAATAGAAGTTAATGGAAATGGA
Organism: Formicarius rufipectus; assembly: GCA_013399695.1. Taxonomy (NCBI): domain Eukaryota; kingdom Metazoa; phylum Chordata; class Aves; order Passeriformes; family Formicariidae; genus Formicarius; species Formicarius rufipectus. The sequence continues at coordinate 238,961 of VXAU01005251.1, read as the reverse complement.
AGTTTACTTCCCTTATGAAGTTTACTGACCTATGTTTTCAAGGTGTTTTCTTCCTAACTGACATATACAGAAAAGTGGACATGAGGCTTGTTGCAAGTTGAAAGGGTGGAAGTGTAAATGAGTTTTACTGCAGGAAAAGGAGGGACAGAAAACTTCCTTAATTATCTTGTCTGATAGGCTATTTAATTGGTAATATGAATTTTAAAAAAAATGTTCTGAACTTCTAATACATTTTATGTTACATATTCCTTTGAGAAAGGCAGAGGCATCCCCGGATGAAGTGTCTTTTTGTTCACAGGTAGGCTTATAGAACAATATTTAGTTATTGTAACATCTATTTTGCACCTCTGGACCCAACGTTTTCTAATTCTTTTCATGGAATACATTTCATGTCTGAATCGTCTTTCTTTCAAGTTTTTCCAGTAAATTCCATTCCATCTCTGAAGCCCATAAAGCCTTAATCATGGCTTCTAACAAGTTTTATCCCATTTACATAGCAAAAGATGCCCAGAGAGAACCACAGAACATTTGGGAATTTCCACCATCTGTGCATCTCCCACTTACGCTTATTCAAGAGTTCTTCCCTGCTCCCCAGGTCCTTCTCCAAAGTGTTCTATATCTAAGTATATTTCCTTTTGTAGGGACAGAGATCTTTACTGTCCTCTGTCTGCAATGAAAATTGCTATAAGCCACATAATTATATTAAAAAAGACATTGTTAGAGTCAAAAAATTAAATGTTCACTTCATAGTTAGTAAATGATGAAATGAAGCTCTAGATGGAATATAGCTGGTGGTTCCAGACTCCTGTATTTGTGAAATCTTACATAGTCTTTCATTAAAATAATATTTTTTTTAACCTCTAGGTTTCTTCATTGTACAGAACTAACCTCTGAAGTTAAATCAAGGTGGAAAACTATGTCATAGTGTTAGAATGTTTTATTTTTAAGCTGGAGATGACACTCACTTCCAGCATTGGACTCCCCCATGATATTGTCACAGAACAAAACATTTTGATTGTGATTTCACCTGTTTCTGAATCCTTGTCTGAAACCACAAGACTGTTCTGTGGAAGAGAGAGTGTCTCCAGACACACCTTATGTCAGTGAGAATTTTGGTTGCACACATAAAAGTTATGTAATTCTAATCACTTCTCAAAAATGTGGACCTTAAAGACTCAAATTAGATATCCTAAATCTGTGAATATTTTTGACCTGCATCTTCATAGTACCTTCCCATTGGACTCATGATACAATTCTTCCCAAATTAATTTTTTTAATTTTTTAGACAATGCAGTGATATATAACATAAAAAATGCCATTTAATAATTCTGTGTCCAGGACACTGTTTGAGCAGTGTGCAGTTAGACCTTGACACAAATACTGAACATGGAAAAAAAGTTTTTCAAAAATTAGTGTCTTATTAAATCCAACCTTACATGTTTTTTTTCTGTGTACTAAAAATATGTACTTATGTATTACAATTTGTTTATTCGAAATTCTTCAAATGAATTTTATCTTTATCAAACTTCAAGTTGAAATTCAGTGGATAAAGAATACATGAACATGTAATGAAATCGCAATTGCTGAATTCAGGGTCTGCTGACATTATTATTCTGGTATTTCCTAACTTCTGATTGTTATATTGTGTACAGTGTTCCTATTTATCAATATGAATAGAGTTCATGATATTAGTTTGGGCATTTTTATATTAATTTTTTGCTAGGTCATTTCACAGCCAAGACCCAAACAAACAAACTGAAAACACAACAAAAGTTTCATCAAATGCTGTATTGGAATACTTACGTAGCTGGTCCTCAGGACTGTTTCTTTTCGATCTGCTGAATAAACCTTTGTGATGTGAAAAACAAGTATCTATAATGTTATCACTGTTACAGAGAGTAGGAATAGGATAATTTTATAATAAATCTTTTTACATCCTTGATACCTAGAACAGTCAATAACCTTTCTTCATCCTGTTCTATCTCTTCAGACCTAACTTTCATCCTTTTGTGTTCAAACATGGCAGCTTCCTGATCCACATTGTTATGTCCCAAAAGAGAGGTCACATAATGCTGGAATATTGTAGCTTCTGAGCAAAGAGCTGTAATTGTCAAAAAAGTAGTAGTTAACCAAATGCTGGGCTACATATAATGTGAATAAAATATTTGGAGAATTTATTATCTAAAAATATAAAATCCTTACCACTCATGTAAAATGCAGTATTTTAGTGCACTGCTATTTTAACAAAATCAGGTGAATGAATTTTAATCATCAGACAAAAAACTCCCAAAAGTTAGCCTCTTAAAAGCTCAAGTTCACAGTGAAATGTATAAAAGTGTGGAAAATATTTAAATAAGGTTGACTATAAATTTCATCATGGGTATCATTTTCAGATGTTATTGAATCAATTTGAATTTTTTCAAAAATTTAAATATAGCTTCAGATTTGGAAAGAAGTTATATGCTGGAGCTTAGTAAAGTAATAAGCAACCAAAAAAAAAAGGGATATATTATTTGAAGTGTCATGAAGTCATGATAGTTATCATTCTTACTTACAACTTTCAGAGGAGTAATAATACCAAGTGAATAACTTCTTCCAAGAATGTCATATAAGATCAAACTAAAAGAGTTTTCTTCTCATTACTTTGTGTTCATGAACTTTTAGGAACTGTAGTAAACGAAATATATCCTCTTTAAATTACACTACGAGACATGTAGTCCCCCTTGCGGAAAAAAAATAGAAGTTTAGTACACAAACGCCAAAATGTTTTAAAAGAAAAACAAAAGTTATTAAATGAAAGACTAATAACTTAGTTAAGAAGTAGTTTCACACAGCTGTGTTGATGTATGGTTTTAAAAGTAAAATTGGAATGTCATGAGCTTTCTGAAATCTGTTTTTTTTCTCATTTCTCCCTTATAAAATTTTTATTGTATTTGTTCACAAAATTAAAACTCACTTCTTATCTTCATCTCCCTATTATTCTATTTCTAATCTATCTCTCTAAACTTCTCTAAGGTACTTGCTAGAATAATCTTCATGGAATGATTTATTTTTTTATATGGATTTAATTCACTTATCAAGGACTATATACACGCATATACACTATCTGTATATTCAGCTTGATAACATTTGGCATCTGGTAGTATCCCTAATCATTTGGATTGACCTTGACATACTGGATAGCTCTGTTCTTGTAAAATACCAAACCTATGCAGGTTTTCAGTTTCTTCTACCTGTGCATTATTCAACACTTTGAAAGCTCTAAGTTCCTTTTGGTCAGATATAGCTTCTTTTGTTCTGCAGTGATCTACTTATCTTCATTTTCATTCCCCTTCTTTTGCATTTGGATATGCAAAATAACAAATTTGCAGATGATGATGTAGATGATATGTAGGCAATATCTAGACAGAAAGACACACAGATGTGCAATGTTAACATAGCAGAATATGCAAATTGTGTATCCCCTTATACTCTTTAATGAAGTGTCAAGTGTAAACTTTCAGATTTTATTCAAAGATTACTAAGAAAGCAATGGTTTCACTTTGCAGGACATGCTATAAATAAGCAAAAACAATAAGTAAAATTATATTTATTTACCTGGTGATACTTGAATAAATTATGCGGTTTCAGGTTTCAACAAGGATTGTGATACTGAAATGAGGAAAATGATCAATGAAAGCAAAGTTGTGAAAGAAGAATTACCAGATCTGAAATTAATTAAAAAATTAGAAAGTATTCAAAGCAAAGACTCTACATAACCTTCACTACAGAATCCTGAAAAAAAATTATATATATATATATATATGAAGAGCCTACACCAAGAATTTTTAGTAAGTATATCAAGATGATCATTTATGGAAAATAGCAAATGGCTTGCTTACATTTGAAAAGGGAAGCAGAAAAGAGGAAATAGTCATCTCAATATGATTTTTATATGGTTTTAGAATGTAAAGCTTCAAAATAACTTTTGAAGCAAAGAAAGAGTAATAGCACAGAATCAAAGAATCATTTAGGTTGGAAAAGACCTCTGAGACTGTCAAGTCCAACCTTTGAGTGATTCACCACGTTGTCAACTAGACCACGGCTCTTAGTGTCACATCCAAGTCATTTCTTGAACATCTCCAGGGATGGTGACTCCACCACCTCTCTGGGCAATCCATTCCAATTTTTAACAACCCTTTCTGTGAAGAAATCCCTTCTGATATCCAAATGTCCAAACTGAGGTTCCCCTGGTCTAGTGTGTCTATGTGCTCTTGTCCTGTTGCTAGTTGCCTGGAAGAGGAGGCCTATCCCCACCTGGCTACGACGTCCTTCTGTGTATTTGTAGAGAGCAATAAGGTTACCTGGGAGCTTCCTTTCTCCAGACCAAACAATGCCAGCTCCCTCAGCTGCTCCTCATGTGACTTACTCTCTAGACCCTTCCACCAGCTTTGTTGCCCTTATCTGGACTTGTTCCAACACCTCAATGTCTTTCTCATACTGAAGGGCCCAGAACTGGACACAAGACTCACATGCAGCCTCACCAGTGACAAGTACGGGGGAACATTTACTTTCCTGGTCCTGATGGCCACACTATTCTTGATACAAGAAATAGAAAAGTATAGAGTAAACGGAAGGTCAAAGCAAACGTAATAAAATCTATCCAAATGTTTCCAAGATTAGAAAATAGCATCTATCAATCTCTTTCTTTAATAATTTATCTTCCAAGCAAGTCAAAAGAACATCTCACCTTTCTGGATTTTGACACTATCTGATATGGAAAGAATGACTTAAGACTGAAGAGACAAATAATTGACTAATCAGGAACGGACAATGGATTGTATTAGGTGTTTGCACTGTTAGATGGAAGCTGCTAAGGGGTTGTTCCTGGGTTGCCTTGCCATAGACCTCTTTGCTATTTAAATTAAAGACTAGATCACAAAGCCTTGGAGCATGCTGCTGAAATTTGTTGATAAAGCAAGTCTGAGAACCATCAAAATTATAAAAACATACAAGACTCAGATGACCTTGATAACTTCTATAGTAGAAATGGAATTAAACTTAATAGTACAAAAGGGCAATGTAACTAGATTTCCAGCTATAATCTGTGAGTTCATCAGCTGGAAATGACAGAGAAAAAGAAAGATGCAGCCAATCTACTAAAGAAGCACTATCAGTGACCAAAACATGATGAAGCTTTGAAAAATGCTAATATGGTGTATTAAAAATGCTAATATGGTGTATTAAAAATGGTATTTCTGGGTTAAAGAAAGGGATGTTTAACACTATCACATGAGCCAGAATATATCTTCGTGATGAAAATCATGAATAATTTCTGTCCTCCATATTAAACAAAGATTCACTAAAAATGCCACTAAAAATGGAATGGAGGTGAAGGGGAATTTTGTCAGCATGATGTCAGGGATGCAAAACTTAATTCCTGAAAGGAAATTGGAAAATCTTGTATTATTCTGAAATAAAACAAAAAACCAAACCAAACCCAAACCAAACAAACATAAGATGAGAGAAATTCCCCCAGTAAACACATGAATGACTAAAAAGAGCCTGCATATGTTTATAATGTATTGAACTTCGAGATTAGTATCAACATAAGAATTTTGCATTATATGTAAATATATATATTTTAAAGATACACTTTTTATGCAACATTTTTATGCTTGCACTAGTGGAGGATAGGGCTCAGCACCCAAGAATGCCAGTTTATTCTGAGTCATAAACATGATCTCTGGGGTCAGGCAAAATACCATTTACAACCAGTGGTTTAATGGATCTTATTTTGATTCAAATGCACATCATTTTCTTCTTCACTCATCTGCTTAAGATCTACATGAATGCTTTAAACATCATTCATTCACTAGGTGCCTAATGCAAAGCTTATTTAGTCAAAGTGCTTCCATTGACTTCTGTATGCTTTGGATTAGGTTCTATATCCTTACCCATCAACCAGCTGCTGCAGGCTTGCAGTTTTATCACAGTATTAGACTGCTTTTTTCTTTTCCCCATGATCTTAAGAGGGAAAGAAAGAGGTATACTTTGGTTTGCCCTGTCTGTTCTTTAATGTGCTTAGATTGCAGTTATTTCCTGCTGAGCCCTGGATGAGGTTTAGTTTGTTGAAGAGCAACTTTTTAATCATCTCACAGAATGAATGAACTGGAAGATATGTCAGGCTTCTATCAGAAGATGAAAAATGTGGAAACTTATCAGTACCTCTCTTCCTCTAGATACATTGTAGGTCATAAAAACCCACTCTGTATAGTACTTACTACTCTTATAAAGGTAGTTAAAAATGTAATTATGCTAAGGATGAGCACTAAGAATCTTTGCAAAACAGCTATAACAGACATAAAACTATGGCTGTTTGTGTATGGTAAAAAGTGCAAGTGAGGCAGCAGGAGAACAGATGATTTCAAAGCCGGGCTATGTAATCATTCCTACAGGAAGGGTGGTACAAATTCTTCACTCTTATTTTGGAGAATTAAGGTAACAGTGCAAAACATTTCAAAAGCAAAAATGATCAGAGTACCAGGTGATCAGTACTAGGATATAGATCAGTGCTTTACAGACCAAAATATATTTGGCTACTCCTGTTGGTGCTTAAAGGATCCTGTTTTAGGGCTTTATCCAGCCTCTAATTCTTATTTTGGCTAAATGCCAAAGATCTTCACTAGACCTGTGTAGTACAGACATGAATATATAAGTTTATGTTTTAATCTAGTTCAGGGAAATGTGCAAGGGATTCCACCTCTTGCACACTTCCTCCTGACCACCTTTAACACTAGATGGTAGCAGGCGGATAGTCCTTATTTTATTTCAGTGAATAGTCATGCCCTTGATGGAGTCAAAAAATTATTAAGAAAAACATTGTCTCTTCTGCCCTATACAGCTAAATAAGGTTTATAGCAATACTCTAAACATTCTAATATTGCACTTTTCATATGAAAAAAATGGCAAGTTTTAACATTATAAAATATCTAGTAAAACAATTTTAATCATTGAAGAACAAAGCTAAATAGCCTGTTCAATAAGCAACCAATAGCTTGGTCCCATTCTAAATTACTTTCTTTGCCACCGTATTTACTTCCCTAATTTAGAATAACTGTGTATTTATATGACCCTTATTTCAGCCAGAGAGCAGCAGTTGTTTTTGATAAAGTAGATAGAAGCGTTAAAGCTTCCAAATAAGTAAGTATTTAAATACTTACTAAATAATAAATACTTACTAAATTTACTGTGTAAATTTATAAATTCCATTTTAGGTATGGTCAATAACACATATTGGCATTAACTTACAGAAGGGAATAAAGCAGCACATAATTCAATTATCCATAACAGTGTTTGAATTATAATATCAAAGGTTCTAGTTCAGAACTCTGCAGAATTGCCATCTTGCTTGGGTATTTTTTCTTCTCCTCAACAGGCAGGTGACTCAGTAGGTTCATGAAGACATAACAAGTATTTTATGCTGTCCTGAATTACCCTAAAAATAAAATCAAGTTGAACAGGATGCACTAGGAATACTGAATAAAATATTCTATGATCTGGTGATTTTCATTTAAAAATTAAAGAAAACTTTAACTCACAGAAAAAAAATATTTGCGGCATTTAAAAAAAAAAAAAAGTGTGGAGCACAGAACTGAAAAAAACACATTAGGAATGTGGAGAAGCAAAATGGTTTTACAAAGACGCTGTTCTCAGTTCAGTATGAAAAGGATACCTGACAGAAATAAGTGGGAGCACGAGCTTGAAAAGAACTGTATTTCAAAAAGAAGTGTATCTATAACAGTTTAGTGTATTTTACTGTTATCCCTCAAATTTCATGACAGAACACATTTCTTAATGTATACACTTCCCTGGAACACAAACTTGTTTTAAACTCTCTTCAAAATGAGCTTCTTTGACTTGCCAAAACTCTACCGAATAAAGCAGAAATGATTGCCATGTATTTGATGATAAATCTTGAAGTGAATGCACAACGTATTTAAAAAAATAAAAAATACAGAAGTGCAAAACTTTGGTCTGATGAACATCACCTGTAAAGAATCATTTTTTCGTGGCTTGCCGAGATGACTTAGCAAGTCATTGCACTTCCTTTTATCTCATAGGGATCATTTACAAAGCACTTTGAGACCTTCAATGTGCTCACTACTGATATCCACCTTGGAAACATTATATAAAAAAAAAAAAAAAATCACTACATTATTTCCCAAGGTAACTGTGGTGTTCTCTGCTAGTGAATCCATATGCATATCAACTATGCCCATTTAATATTTTCAGTGACAGTGAACACATTTTGCTTTCTTTGTCAGTGCTACCTGGCTCTCATACATTTCATTTAAATTCAATCCAGCTTTAATTATCTCCCTTGAATGTGTCATTGTAGCTCTTTATGTAAAATACATACTAATGATTCATAATTTCCCTCTATTTTTATAGGAATTCATGCAAACTCACCCTATTTTTTTCTATAGTTTACCTTGCATTTAGAGAAATTGAACAGTAGTTTTATTTAAAAATAAATCTATAAAATAATGGGGTTGGGTGCAGCACTCATTTATATCCCTGCAAATCCAGGAAAGTCAGTAGTTGCATATGAAGCATAAATCTAGCAAAACTCTGCCTCCCCTCATAAAAATTCGTATGCTTTTTTTAAGACCTTTCATTAATTTTTCCTTCTGCTTTTAAGCATATTCTGTCATTTTGAATAGTTAGAATTTTTGTCAACATCTGGGAGAGAAAAAAAAGAAGTCTGTAAAAGACCTTTCATGACAAATTCTATAGAATAATGTCAAGAAAGAAAGCAAAACCTCCCAGTTATTAATTGTGATTTGTGAGAAATATAGATACACTGCAAAAATCTTAGTAAACAGAATCATTACTCCTTTGGATAAATACTAATTTTCATCATTCTTTATAAATGTGAGAAACCAGAAATGCTGATGGAATCATGCCTATGCAAGAACCTTTCATTTTGAACAGACCTCAGATATGACTTTAAGAATGAGCAATTATAATCATGTGTTATCCAACACAGATTAATTCTGCTCTGTCAGTAACTTTTATGGTGTATTATCTAGCTCAAAATTCTCAGAGAGTAAAAGAGAGCGGATTTAAACAAAGTAACTGGTTTCATGCTTAGCTAGCATTCAGTTAAATAAGCACAGATGTGGGTTTTATCTGCTTAAAAGTAAATCTGTGGTTTCCTTATTTAAACTCTTAAGTTTTAACGTCCATCAGAAAGGCTGTTGCTGCAATGAATAATTTAATCATTGCTGCCTATTACATGCTACTACACAGCAAGCATATTTGCAAAGCTGTGAAAGACACTGATCAAGTGTCAGCACTCCCTGTAATTCAGTCGGCCTCCCAGTATATTCCCTGCAAGGAACTAATGCTGCTCTGAAGTGGACAGAGGGCGGTTGTGGCAGGGAAGGGAGTGAAGAGGTCACAACAGAATTGCACCAGATCAGCAAGACACTTTAGAGAGATGAGAGGTCACCGCGGGCTCCGTGTTGCTGTGGTGTCATTTCAGCTGTTTGTCCCTTGGTGGAGTTCTCGAGTTAGTTTCTCCTTTCCGTCAAACGGCTTTAACTGCTGCATGTGGGGGTTCTGTCCTTGTTTTTACCCTGCTTTCGGATTTGCTGTCATGTTTACTGTATTTAACCTTTTCCACGTATTATTATGAATATGTTACTTTCAAGCCGACCCGATTTTTTTTTTTTTCTTTCTGGAGCTTCTTTTTCGTTTGTGTGCGTGGAAGTAGTCATGTGTAATATGTATTTGTTAACGTGTAGAGTGGTATGGATATGTAAACAATCTGATTCTTTTTAACAAGGGATCCTAGACGTAATTTTCCAGTGAGAGCCCCCGACATTCCTAAACTGCGAAAACGCAATTATCGTGTTCTGAAAGCGCCAACTGCGGACGCGAGTTCGGCTACCGACGACAGAAGCCAGGCTCAGCCAAGACACGCAGATAAACCAGCCATTAATTACATCTGCATATTTTAGCGATGACCCCCGTCTTTCCAACCAACAACTACAATAACGACAACAAAGCCCCCCTGCAGAGTATCGGGAGCTTGGGGGAAGGCAGAGAGCTGGGGGAGCTCCCAGGCTGCTTTAGGATTTCCCCACGTACAAGCAGGCTGCGATTGTCAGCAAGACGGATTCCTTCCCACACGCAAGATGCCACTTCTGTGGCCTTATCAGATGTTCCCTTTAAGGACACAAGCTCCTATTTCCCCTCTGTATATCATCAGTACTAGGGCTATTTTATTTATTACAGACGATTACATTTGTGATCTCTCTTCCCAGTTGATCTCAACAGATCAGGAGGACAAATGCCATGTCGCGTCTGAGCGCGTGTGGGCGTCTGTGTGCATCGGGAAGGGGGGCAGCCGGGAAGAGGGGGGGAGTTACACTGCGCAACAGATTTGCCCTAGAGGAACAAACCTCCTCCTTCTGAAACAGCTGGGCTTGTTCCTACAGACACCCGGGAAGCTGCGGGCGCACGGGCCGAGAGACCGGAGTCTACGGTGCGGGGAGGCGGAGAGAGGGGGCGGGGGTGATTCCACTCTCTACCCGCACGAACGAGCGGGCTGCGGGGGGGTGCGGGGGACACACAGCCAGCACAACCCCGTCCTCCCCCTGGCAGTCGGGACACGTGGACCGGGAGCTGCGCGGCCATCCACCATGCAGCGCACGTCGGGTCCATTTCCCACGCCGGCCGGCTGCCCGAGAGGAGGAGGGGAGGAGGCAAGGGAGGAAGGGGGAATGATAGAAAAGGGGGGGGTGGGGCCGTTACCTCTGCTCCGAAAGAGGAACCAATCCACTGTGAAGGACGCAGCACTCCCGAGCAGGAAAGAGACATTGCACATTCAGAGAGAGATTGCATGTGAAGACACTGCAAAAAAAAGAAAGAAAGGGAGGGGGGCTGGGGGCGCAGACCGCGTGTGAAAGGCGTAGTGTGTGTAAGAGAGGCCAGCGAGGGTAGGAAGGGAAGGGGGAGCGATTGCACATGGCAAGAGAAAGAAATCACTCATTCGCTTGAAAGAGGCTCTCGCAGAGCAGACCGTAGTAAAAGTAGATACAGGAGACAACAGGGAAGGAGACACAGGCAAGACACGAGCGTCCATGCCGTGAAACAGCCCCGAATGCGATTTAAGTTTCTGGTGGGGAGGTTAAAAACGCTCTCATCCCGCCCCTCCCCTGGCGAATACATTGAGTCTCCTGGCTGCGTTTAAAAACACAAAGGGAAGGGAACAGCGGGAGCTGCGGCTCGGGATTGTATTGCCAGTGCAGGGAGCCAGTGTAATGCAGTATGTTGGTATTTCTACGTCCTGGCATGCCTGGATTTTACACTGTGAGCAAAATTTCCTCCTCTCGGAGCTTCAGAACAGCGAGGGGGAATTTTGATAAATTCAAGTTGCTTGGCAAATATAATAGGGATTTGGTATTAATCCTACTTAACCCGCTGCGAAGATGCTGCGTTCCCGAGCCCCCCTCCTCCGTCCGGGACTGCGGCGGTGAGCACTGAGCCTGCGCCGAGCTGGGCTTTCTCGCTGATGCTGCAGATAGAAAGCCGAGTGTCTCCGGCATCAGCGGGGGAGGGTTTTCGTGTCCTGGGGAGGCAGGGAGAGCGGCCGGCGCCGGTGCCAGGGCCGGAGGAGACGCCGGAGAAGCAGCCTTGCAGCCCTCCGGAGAGGGGAACAGTCCCTCCCTCTCTATCCCTTACTCCACGCGGCGCGGCTCTGCCCCTCTGTGCCTCACGACTCCCCAAGGAAAAGAGGTGGCAACCTTCCCTCCCTCCTACAGTCACTCACTGCCCCAAATGACAAAGACACGCTGTGACCAGTGCTTTGAACCACCTCAACGTATCCGGCAGCTTTTCGCTCTAATATGTCATCGCGATGAAAGAGAGGCATTTCACTACATTTGTCTGCATGCATTTTTATTCGAATAGGCACTTATAACGAGGAATACACAACGCACACACAGAACCCGCAACAACTTGTTTTTCCACATGTGTTCACAGAGGGAGAAAGAGCAGCTGGATTCTTGTTTCCCCCTCGCTGAGCTCACGCACACACACACGCCGGTTCTCTTCCCGCTGGCTGCCCCATGCTCGCCTGCTCTCGGAGTCTCCCTTTTCCCTCCAGGATCAGAGCGGAGAGGACTGGTATGGGAGCCAAGCATCACCAAGGGGAAGGGAAGGGGCACACAAAAGCCTTAGGCGATTAAATGACACAAAGTCAAAAGGAGACGCGAACTAGGAACGGTAGAATAAGCAAAGTTGAGCAGAGAGCTTTAACATTAAAGTTTATTCCCCGCTTACCCAGGTAGGTGACGCTACATTTTAGCAATCATCGGAGCAGCAAGTCTCTGTTCGGAAATAAATCTGTTACTTCTTACATATGTTTATTCTACTAACCCTCTCGCCCCTTTCCTGGTCATCTTCTCCGAGGGATTTTTTTTTTTTTTTTTTTTTTTTTCTCCTAGGAAACCCACAAACACTCTGAAAAGGCACATTCAAATCACAGTAATAGGAAGAACACAATCACAAAGACCGAGAGGCTCAAACAGCACTGGGAAACAGGACGAAAGTCTGAGATCTAAGGCAGCCCCCCTTGCTCCCTGGAGTTTTATGCAGTTACAGTGACTGCAGCTATTTTCACGAAAGCACCGACACGACAGAGGAAGGTGGGAATCTGCGAAACGACTTTCCTTACCAGCGTGATTCCGCAAAATGCAGACTAGAAGAAAGGCGAATAAACATTTGCTTTAAAAATCGTTGCTCGGTTCACAGTCTACAGCGGAGGTGGGGAGGGAAAGGGTAGGAGAAAAACAGAGGTTTGAGAAGGCAACAGAAGCAACACTCGGGCATGAAATGAGGATCGGTTTTGAGGACTGAACTGGTGTTTTAAGATGAGCAGCTATCCCACTTGCAGCACTAGCAGCAGCAGAGACAGCGGGTAAGACTGAGCTTCCTGGAGTGCAGCGCTTGACTCGTCCTCCCTCCTCCTCCTCCCTCCCTTTCTCCCTCCCTCTCTCACTCTCGCTCTCTCTCTCTCTGCTCTCCGTCTTTCTCTCTCTCCCTCTCTTTCTGTGTGTATGTAGCGCAGGCGGCTCTGCTGCTGCAGCGTCAGGAAAGAGCTACCGAGAGAGAGGCTTCAGCAGCTCCCACCACTTTGGGCAAACTTGCCGGTTTACCGCTTCTCCTTTTTTTTTTTTTTTTTTTTTTTTCCCCTTCCCGTCGGGGGGGGNTTCCCTCTTCCTAGTCGGAAGCTTCTCAATTGCCATTCAACTTTTAAAAGCACAAGCCGCTCTGCCGTGAAAGCGCCTGATCCACACTTCTCTGAAAGACACAGGAGGGAATACACAATTGCAGATTTCACTCACTGTGGCGGTGCAGATCACAGGAAACAATTGACTGATACAATTTTATTTGCAAATAGAACTCTGTATTTTTTTTTTTTTAATCGCGTCGCGGCTCTTTTCCCCTCCCCTTTGCCATTCCGCTTATATGGATGTAATTCAGAATCTGTGTTAATTCATGTGGGGGATCCAGTTACATCTTGTTCCGCTGCGGGTATATATACGAGAGACCAATAATCGCCTGTGGACACATAGTTTTGTTGCTAACCTTTGAACTGAAAGGATCAAGTTCGTATCTGGTTACCTGCATTGGGACGGGAAGGAAGAGGAGAGAGAGACTGCAATCTCATTTGTGAATCGCTCTCAGTGCTGCAGATCCAGATTGCTATAACACATGCAGTGCAAATGCAGGTAAGGCACACACACAAACTGCGGATGCAAAAACAAACTTGGGACTGTTGTGTGTCTATGTTCTTATCTCCAGCCTTGCAAATTCTGGGCAAACGGCTTCTGCAGTTTCTGTATCGTTGCTTTGTGACTAATGACCTTGCGCAGAGTTGTTAAAAAAAAAATCCGCTCCGGAGAAAGAGCTGAACATTTTAGGCGATCTCTGAAGATGGATTTGGGTGTTTTTCTGCCAACCAAAGGGGATATTCTGTGGACTGCTCTGTGATACTCGGGGTTCTTCTCCTATCAGCTGTGCATCTACCGACATTACTGGGATTTTTATTTTTGTTTACTTTTTTTTT
>VXAU01005251.1:206310-224828 GCA_013399695.1 Formicarius rufipectus | reverse complement strand
TTTTTTTTTTTTTTTTTAACTGACCATTGCTAAGAGGATTTGTAGTTTTCCCGGACTCAAGCCCTTTGAATAAAGCGAATCACATTTTTTTTTTACCCTGTGTGTCCAGAGAGAGGGAAGAATAAAGCTAAAGCTTTGATCGTAAACGGCTAAGAGAGAGAGAGAGAGAGAGAGAGAGAGAGAGGGAAAGAGAAAAGAGAGTGTGAATTGTAGTTAACTCTAGTGTCGAAGAAGACGACCTGGGGGGCTTCGAATCGTGCAGTGCTGCTCCTGATTTTATTGCAAACCTTGCAAAGTGATTACAGTAAAATCAGAGAGGAGGAGGAGAAGGGGGAGGAGGAGGAAAATCCCATCCTATCTATCGAGATGAATCTTTAAAAAGCAAAATACACTGTCCCATGAACTGTAAGTATACCGCAACTGGAAAGCAGGGAGGGCAGCAGAGAAGCCAGCAGCAGGGTTTTGACCACGAATTGCACCAGCCATGAGACAATAAGTTTCCGGGAATAGAAGGATTTTGTAATTGATCACCTGGACGCTCAGCCGCTCTGTTGGCTTATCAGGGGAGTTTACTGGGGGGGCAGGTGGGAGTGAGAGGAGGGCGGGGGGTTTCAGTGCAAAGAAGATGAGGAAGATGCGGACCCTCCTTGGCTATGTACATTGCTGCTGCTGCTTCTTGCTCCTCCTGCCTCCGCCGCTCTGGGTCAGCCTGGCAGCGGCTAAGCAGCTCCTGAAGTACCGGCTGGCCGAGGAGGGACCCGCCGACATCCGCATCGGTAATGTGGCTTCCGACCTGGGGATCGTGACGGGCTCCGGCGAGGTGACATTCAGCCTGGAGTCGGGCTCCGACTATCTCAAGATCGATAACATGACCGGGGAGCTGAGCACCACAGAGCGGCGCATCGACCGCGAAAAGCTGCCGCAGTGCCAGATGATCTTCGACGAGAACGAGTGCTTCCTGGACTTCGAGGTGTCGGTCATCGGCCCGTCGCAGAGCTGGGTGGACCTCTTCGAGGGCCGAGTCATCATCCTGGACATCAACGACAACACCCCAACCTTCCCTTCCCCCGTTCTTACGCTCACCGTGGAGGAGAACCGGCCCGTGGGGACCCTCTACCTGCTCCCCACCGCCACCGACAGGGACTTCGGCCGCAACGGCATCGAGCGCTACGAGCTGCTGCAGGAGCCCGGCGGGGACGGCGGCCGCCGAGGAGGCGGGGGGGTCCCGGCCGCGGCGGCCCCCGAGAGCGCCCCCTACCCCGGCGGCAGCAAGCGGCGGCAGGAGGCGGAGGCGGCGGCCCGCAGCAGCGTCTTCGAGCTGCAGGTGGCCGACACCCTGGACGGGGAGAAGCAGCCACAGCTGATCGTCAAGGGGGCGCTGGACCGGGAGCAGCGAGACTCCTACGAGCTCAGCCTCCGTGTGAGGGATGGCGGCGACCCGGCACGGTCCTCGCAGGCGATCCTAAGGGTGCTGATCACCGACGTGAACGACAACAGCCCTCGCTTCGAGAAGAGCGTCTATGAGGCAGACCTCGCGGAGAATAGCAGCCCTGGGACCCCAATCCTGCAGCTGCGAGCCACCGACCTGGACGTGGGGGTGAATGGGCAGATCGAATATGTCTTTGGGGCAGCCACCGAGTCCGTCAGGCGTCTACTGAGGCTGGACGAGACCTCGGGCTGGCTCAGTGTCTTGCACCGCATTGACCGGGAGGAGGTAAACCAACTTCGCTTCACTGTCATGGCCCGAGACCGGGGCCAGCCCCCCAAGACAGACAAGGCCACAGTTGTGCTAAACATCCGGGATGAGAATGACAATGTGCCCACCATCGACATCCGGAAAATTGGGCGCATTCCACTCCGGGATGGGGTGGCTAGTGTGGCTGAAGATGTGCTGGTGGACACCCCCATTGCCCTGGTGCAGGTGTCAGACCGGGACCAAGGTGAAAATGGTGTGGTGACCTGTACTGTGGTAGGTGATGTGCCCTTCCAGCTCAAGCCAGCCAGTGAGGGTGAAGGGGAGCCACAGAACAAGCGCAAGTATTTCCTCCACACCTCGGCCCCTCTGGACTATGAAGCTGTCCGTGACTACAATGTGGTGATTGTGGCTGTGGACTCAGGCAGCCCCAGCTTGTCCAGCAACAATTCCTTGCTAGTGAGGGTTGGGGACACTAATGACAACCCTCCTGTGTTCAGCCAGGCCGTGCTTGAGGTCTCCTTCCCAGAAAACAACTTGCCTGGTGAGAGGGTGGCCACGGTGGTTGCCACAGATGCAGACAGTGGCAAGAATGCTGAGATCACCTACTCCTTGGAGGCCTCACCCCTATCCTCAGAGGCACCAGGCAGCATCTTCAGCATTGACCCCGACTCTGGGGATGTGTCAGTGCAGGCAGTGCTTGACCGTGAGCAACGTGACACCTATGAGTTTCAGGTGACAGCTCGGGACAAAGGGGTGCCATCGCTACAGGGCTCCACCACAGTCGTGGTGCGGGTGGCAGACCGCAATGACAATGAGCCGCGCTTCATGCAGGATGTGTTCACCTTCTATGTGAAGGAAAACCTTCAGCCCAACAGCCCTGTGGGCATGGTGACTGTGATGGACTTTGATAAGGGCCGCAATGCTGACCTCAGCCTCTCCATCCAGCCCGGTGACCACGACCAGACAGCTGGCATCTTCTCCATTGAGAATGACACTGGAACCATTTTCTCCACTGTCTCTTTTGACCGTGAACAGCAAACCAGCTACACCTTTAAGGTGAAGGCAGTGGATGGGGGTGAGCCACCACGTTCTGCCACTGCCACTGTGTCCCTCTTCGTGATGGATGAGAATGACAATGCACCCACAGTCACCTTCCCCAGCAACAGCTCCTACACTGTGCTGCCACCCTCCAGCAACATGCGCACTGTGGTGGCCACAGTGGTTGCCACTGATGCTGACACTGGCCTCAATGCTGACCTCAACTACAGCATTGTTGGTGGCAACCCCTTCAAACTGTTTGAGATTGACCCAGCCAGTGGTGTGGTGTCACTAGTGGGCAAACTGGCCCCCAAGCACTATGGCCTGCATCGCCTGGTTGTGCAGGTGAATGACAGTGGTCAGCCACCCCAGTCCACCACTGCCCTGCTCCATGTCTTTGTCAATGAGAGCCTGTCCAATGCTACTGTGGTGGAGAGCCAAGTGGCCCGCAGCCTTCACATCCCCTTGGCCCAGGACATTGCTGGTGACCCCAGCTACGAGCTGAGTAAGCAGCGGCTTAGCATAGTCATCGGTGTGGTGGCTGGCATCATGACTGTAATCCTCCTCATCCTGGTGGTGGTCATGGCCCGTTACTGCCGCTCCAAGGGCAAGCATGGGTATGAAGCCGGCAAGAAGGACCATGAGGACTTCTTCACCCCACAGCAACACGACAAGGCCAAGAAGCCCAAGAAGGACAAGAAAGGCAAGAAGGGCAAGCAGCCCCTCTACAGCAGCATCGTCACTGTTGAGGCTTCCAAGCCCAACGGGCAGCGCTACGACAGCGTCAACGAGAAGCTCTCAGACAGCCCCGGAATGGGCCGATACCGCTCGGTCAATGGTGGCCCAGGCAGCCCCGACCTGGCCAGACACTACAAGTCGAGCTCCCCACTGCCAACAGTCCAGCTGCACCCCCAGTCTCCCACTGCCGGCAAAAAGCACCAGGCCGTACAGGACCTGCCTCCAGCCAACACCTTCGTGGGTGCCGGCGACAACATCTCTATCAGCTCAGACCACTGCTCTGAGTACAGCTGCCAGGCCAGCAGCAAGTACAGCAAGCAGGTAAGAGCACTGCGCCCCGCGGGGCCCCGGCACGCGCACACACACACACACACACGCACACTCACCCATGCACACGCACAGAACGGGTGAGGGAGCAGGGATTGATGCCACCCTCCCTCCTCCCACACCGGCACAGGCACATACCATCGTCAGGTTCAATGACCCGTTCAGTCTGGTATCCCCGCCCCCCTCCCCCCAGGCAGTCAGGTGCACAACACAGAGCACGCAGGAAGGACAGCCAGGTATCTTTATTGTATTATTATTATCATTCCCACTGCTTTTCAGACCTGTCAGCCAAACAGCCCGTCCACGCAGCCGCACCGAGGGGGGCGGCCACGGGACCGTGTTGCCCCGCCGCAGCCACAGCGGCAGCCGCGGGCAGGGCACGGGCCGGGGACTCGGTCATCAGTTCCGACAGCGAGCTGTAGAGCAACCTGAGATGCCTTCATTAGCAGTGCGCCCGGAGGCCAAGCCTGGCCCTTTGTTGGGGGGTGGGGAACCAGGACATCCCCGCACCGGGCGGAGCCGCCATCCCCCGCCCCGCCTTCAGCAGCTGGTGCCCTCGCTTCCCCTGCTCTGATGCTTTCCTGGCCTTAGAGACGTGTCAGCTCCGGCTGAGCAGGAAAGTTTCGCCTCGGCAGCCAGGTGTTTCGGGGAAAGGGGATTACTACCTGCCGGACGTTTCCTTAAAGATGTGAGTGAGAGTGGATTTGCAGGCGACGCGCTGAAGCGTTAATGGCTGTAATTACCAAGTCTTTCATTAGGACCAAAATGCTTAAATAATCTAAACAGCCTATCTGCGATCTAATTTACACCAGAGATTACACCCAGTGCGGCAGTTGCTCTGAATACACGGAAGCCTTAGTTTAGAATCTCACTCCAGTATGTTTTCATTGCCTTTATTTATTTTATGACCCTCTTGCCTATCACATGAAATTTCATTCAAGCTGAGAGGCCCTAATTTGCCAACCCAGTTGCCGCATAGCTGCATTTGTAGGGTGTGACTGCCGTGAGACCTCTCGGAGCGAAATGTGCCTTCAGGGGTGTCATGAGTGACTGTCTCTGGTCTCGGCTGTGGTGGTTCAGTGAAGCTCCGATAGCCTAAAACTGGTGATGGTAGGAAATGCTTTACAGTCCTTGAAATAAAATAGGGATAAGCATAGAGGGGAATCAAGCTCCTAAGTGAAAGAGTCTGTTTATTTTATAAGACACATACGTAGCCTGAACAGGGGTCACTTTTCTTTGGAGGAGTACTTTTGGGTGATAGTAAAACGAGATACTTCACACCTGGTGATTTTCATTACATCTTTGCACGTAAAATAATATTCTGAATGTTTCCTCAGCTACAATGCATGTTACACAGGAGTCTAGAAACAAATGAATGCCAATTCGTATAAATATGCAGCCAAGTCTGGGACAAGGTAATTCTGACTAGTTTGACAAAACTCCTCCCTGTTCAACTTACTAACATGCAAATATGGTACACAATCACTTTTTTTATACTTAGAAATGTCTACTAGTTTACTACAATTGAAGTTTTATAATGTGTTGCCAATATTTGCATTCTGCTCAGAAATACTTAAAATATGTAAAATAAAATTGATTGTGTGAGCCTCCCTAGTCTTTCAAGTCACCAAAAAAAAAAAAAACAACACATGACTGATGTACTGTCTGCCAGAACTTTTGTGTATGTGGTTTTACAAATGATGTTGACTTACAGAACGTTTGACACAGTAGTTTCTGCGTGATACATTTCATTAACTCTCTTCTAGAGAGTACATCACATTTTCAGTTTGAGAATAGTCTGTATAAAATACGAGGGACTAGGAAAGTTCCTTAGCTTCTATCTCCTAAGGCTTATTAAGCACATAGTAAATTATGCCATTTTAGGGAACACTGGAATAAAAGGAGCAATAGAATATATGGTAATCAGACACCACTTCTTTCTTGCTCTTACAATTCATCTAAACATACGGCTTATAATCTGTGAAAGTGTAATTTATTTTTAGTGTAAAAGAATTACTTGTATTCTAAGTGTAGGAATGGTAAAGGAATATGCCTCACAAATTACTGTTTTGCTTGATAAAAACAAACAAACTAATTTAAGAATTTATTACAGAAATAACAAAGGTTTGAATTACTTAACATTTTCCAAGGATGTGTTTTGATATAAAATATATCAGAAAACTTGTCAGTAGAAGAGAATGGCTTTATTACTTTTACATTTTTACTTGCAATAATCAAACCAACACAAGGACACCCTGAGTTGCTCCATTACTTATGTAGTTTGTTGCAAAAACAGTTTCTCAGTGTCAATAGTTTTCTTGTGCTAAATATTTAGTCTGTTTTGAAGGTTAGTTTACCCAAGTAGTTTATAGGCAGTATTCTAATGTCTGTTTATTTTTAAACATGTAGAAAGTATTTACTCACTTGTAAAGCACGCACATAAGTTGAAAGTTGTCCAGGAAAACAGTGAAGGTAGTGCTAAATAACAGGCTTTATGGGAGAAACTATCAGACACAAAACTTTTGTTACCACTTTCCTAGGGGTACTTTCCAGCTGAGTGACATTTATATAGTTTTGTTCATGCATTTGCATAGTAGTGGGAACGTTCAGACTTACTTTCATAAACAGTGTGTACACTTTTCTCATCTCAAACATTGACAGTTCAGTATTTCTCAGTTTAGCAGGCTAAACACAGGAGGATTTTTAACATCCAAACCTTGTGGAGCTCTTGTTCAGCACATTGTTTAGAGAGAAATGTGAAGCAGATGCAGATAAAGGGTTCTGATGTGTGTATCAGATTGTTTCATAGTTCTCATGTACATGTGATACAGAACCACTGGCATATTGACATGGCTGTGGTAGGGAGACTACCTGAAATCTCTAAGACTGCCTTTATTTACTAGTTGTCAGTTCCCTTTGTTCTGAGGAGACATTAGAACGTGTATAAAATTTTAGAACAAATAAGTGGACACAGCAGGACGTACCTGTTCTAAGTTACTGGAGATGAGTGCAATACTAATTTCCCATTAGTGTAATTAGGATTGGTAATTGATACTTTCATATACCTACAGTAGAGCAGTTAGGAAATAAGAGTCTCTACTTACATGACCGACTGGTGTACCCCAGCGAATGCAAGTTGTTTTCATTATGTTTATTTGATACTTCCTTTTTAAATTGATGAATGGAATTCTTGCATGACTTTCCAAATATATCTTGTTTGATACAGTATTGTATAAGAGAACTCCAGTGGAGAAAACTGCAAACAGTTTTTAACTCTCCTCCTCCCTGATATTGTGTATTTTATATAAAGTTTAAAACTAAATTCTGTATTCAGTAGACTGCTGACATTTCGCTGTCGCTTTTTTGTTCTTTTTATTTCCCCCAGGAGATTTTTCCCAAGTTTAACTTCTTGTCTTTTTTAACGCGGTTTAACTCTGAAATATTCTTTTAGCCTCTCGCTTATCAATTTTCTCCTTTTTAGTAAGGCACTAGCATATCTACTTAATGCCAAACAAATTTTAAATCTCTTAGTATTCCACAGGTCTTAAGCACTTGCCAGAAGTTAAAGCTGTGCATTGCCTGTGAGGAGTCTGGTTAGTACTAACTTCCAGCAAAGATAGCCAAAGATAAAGAAAGCTCAGTGCCTTAGGGGAATCACTTAGCAGCTTGGAGAGTTACATGCTTAATCATAATTCTCATAATGAATTTTTACTGTAAATGTGTATTTTGTCATTTACTTAGAGGTGTATCTTTATAATATCTGCTTTTTTCCCCCCTCATTTTGTCTTACAGTGCAAAATAGTGACATCTAAGCAGGTTTATTTCACTGAAACTTTTAATCACAAATCAACATGTTGTCAGCCACTGTTTGAAGAACAGGCCTTTTAAACACTGTTTACATGTTCGCAATTTTTTGCCATCATCTCATCTTGGTTTCTTTTTTACCTGCTCTACTAAACAATGATTATTGATTCCTTAAAATACTGCAGTGCTGTGCTTTGGTTTGGTTTTTAAGAGATACTGGTCATTATCAGAATTAGCAGAACCAGTACAGGAGTTTCTGAGCAGCATGATTTATTTTCTTGGGGTATTGGCTTCTTAGACAATTCTGTAATTCTTTATGAAAAATCCCAATGCCTTTTCTCATTGGACATGTACTGTTCAGTGAAGAAAAATGTTTATTATGCCAGAGTGTGCTGACACGCGAATCATAATTAGATGCATTTCCTGTAAAGTCTTATTTCCATGAAAGTGAAATATGTGGAAATTAATTTCTGAAAAAATTTGTATGGTCGCCAGTTTATTTTTTAATATTTCAAACATTGCTCAGTCTGTTGCAATATAGAAGCATTTTGTCAAGTTGGTTATCATGTATATGAATTGTATCTATAAACTAAGTGGATCAATTTCCTCATAAACATGCAGCTTTCACCCAGCAGCTTTAACAGGACCCAAAATTCATCTGTTAAGGGGGCAATCAGTTTAACCATGCAGGAAAACACCATCTTTTTTCTTGCTTATGTACAGACACACACATACACAGAGATGCTTATCTCAAAGGCTACTTTTTGTTTTCACAAAGCAACTCTAAAGAATGAAGTTTTCCGCAACTTTCAGCTTAGCAAATATCCTAAAGTATAATAATCATAATATTAACAATGTTGTATGTGCAATGTAAAAGAAGAGAACACTGTTATTAAGTATAAACATTTACATTGGTGAATTCTTTCATACATTTAACTTTAATACTGTATAATGAAAACTGTACAGAAGTATTTTCAATTTTCTGTTCTCATTTTGCATTATATTAAATATTTTGCAATTAGTTTTTAAAATAGACCCACATTTGACCTTCAGTAACAAATTATGATAAAAGAGAGGCTAATTAAACATGAAATGGATGTATCCTTGATGCATTAATTATCTTTATTTAACACAAAGTGTTCCACTGATAAGTGCAGCTTTTATTTTATAACACTCCAGTAAAATCATCTTGTACAGTGCACAGATGACTAAGTTACCACTGAATCATTCCATGCTCCCAGGAGATGTACAAAGCCAAAAGGGACAGGATCTGAGTAAAGGAGTATTCATGCTCTGAATAAGTAAAGAACAGTACTATTATAGGCTAGGGGTAGCAAGAAACATCTTTAAAAGGATAGAATCTGATTTATCAACTCAGACAGCTCTCTGGTGTGGTACCTACCACTATGAACCTGGGTTATAACTGTGGTTAGTAGTTGACTTCGGTGTTTCAGTCTTTGTACTGTAGCTGTGTCTTTCTGAGTCTGATTCTTCCTCTTTCTGAATTTGGTTTTGCATTGAAATATAAAAGAAAATTAACTAACTTGAGAAGTAGTTACCATTATTCTTATAAGTCAGCTAAATCCTCGACAAGCACTGTGAACTCTTCACTATAATTGCTGAACATTTTAATATTTAATTACTAATCTTAGCAGGATTAACATAATTTTCTTTGACTATATATGTATAGGAAGTACTGATGCAGGCATGCGAGCAAGTATAGTACAGTACTTAACAGACTGATTTTCTAAGTAAGTCTACTTCCAACAGATATTCAGAAACTTTTAAAGCTGCAAAATGTTTTCTTTTTTTCAGTCATATGCTACATTTAGTATATTCTATCTAATTTATGTTCTACATTTCTTCATTTTAAAAAAAATACTGCCTGTTTAGGTGTTTTTATCTGAGATAAAAATGAAGTGTGCTGAGGAGATGCTGTTTTTGTGTTTCTCTTCCCTGGTTTTTCTTTCCTGAGTAGATTTGTTGTTTGTTGTCAAGTTCTGGACTTTTTAGCATATACTGTGAATTCATTGTAATCAATAATTGAAATGACAAAAACAGACTAACAGTATCAAGGATCTTTAATAAAGATTTTAATTATTGTTATTTTTATATAAATTTTCATGGTTTTATTTTTTAATTATGTTTGTAAAATTCTGACATTCTTATGGATATATTTCAAGCTACGACTGACTGTCTTCCATATACTTCAGGAAACAGACTTCACAAGGTCACTTTTATTTTGCTGTTGTGGATGCTAAAATATTACATGAATGCTGAAGTAACTGAGGTCAGATGGGGCATCTAAAATGTGATTTACAAGAACAGAATAATACATAGGAACTTTTAAAAGTTTGTTGTTTCTTATTTAAATGGAATTTCTTCTATCAGTGTTTAACTGAGAGCTGACCATGAGCATAGGTCAAAATTTCTGATGTGGTTATACTGAAGTACCAGTTAGTCAAGTTCCTAAATTATGTCAGTGTCACACACTAAAGTTGTCCAGCTGTGTGGAACTGTGCTTGACATGAGTCATTTGCACACTCTTATGTGCCTATTTTCACTGACAAAATCTACAGTTAAAATTAAGAACAACTTTTGAGTGTTGGAAGGAGAAGATGGAAAAACTTTAGAATGAGTTTTGGGTTTTAGAGATTTGAACAGAAACAATGTTCAGTGCCCATTTAAAACTGAAAGACAGGTAAAAGTTATGCACTTTCTTTTTCTTTAATTGCTTATATCAGTTAAAAAAATCCTGTCATTTATGTAACACAGCTGTTTTATAATCATTATTTTGTAAAATGCTGCAGCATAACTCTGAACTATGGTTCAGTTATACTCAGAGCTGATCACAAATGGCACACTTCTAGAAGCTGAAGAAAACCACTGTCTTTGTCTTTCAAAAGTTAGTTTACCTTATTGAATACTGACAAGAGTTGATATATTTTAAAAAGCAAACATTTTTCTGTCAGATAAGATTTTGCTATAGATTAAATGTATTGAATCAAATAACATAATGTCTAAGTTTGTAATTCTTGAATGAAAGGGATGTGTGGCTGCAAGCAGTATTGCAGTATTAGGAAGCAATAAAATCAGTATTTAGTAAAGTATTTGATATAGGATCTTGTATTATCTAGAGATAATTGTAGATAATGTAAAGTCATTTTTTTAAGACTAGATATGGAAGGTAGGTATTATTCTGATGTGTTGAAAATCACTCATAGAATATGTTTTAGAACTAGAATAAGGAAATATTGATTCCATCTACCAAATATTCAGGGGCAGTTTTATTTTACAGTCATGTCTGAACCATTTCCTTTATGGTACTACCTTGTAAGTAACAAAATATTTGCCACCCAAGAGGATAAAAATTTCTGCATTACATGATCAGATGATGATTCTGGAGAATTTCTCATAAACTCCATGAAAATTAGGTTCTTGACTGGGGCTGTGGCCAGGAAGTGTATTCTGTTATGTGCCAAGTGTTTTCTCTGTGGTAGCACTTCTCAGAGAGAAACAGGAGCGGTTGCTGTAATTTATTCTGTGTAGCCATGTATAAATGTCAAGGACTTTTCTGCCCTGGGGCAATGTAAAATATGAGAAGTAGCCCCTGCTTCCTTTGGATATCACATCTTGAGAGGCAGAAGTCCTTTAAGGGAGTCTCAGAGACTTATCCTTGGGGAAAAGATCTTTTATCAGGACAGTGGTTTTTACAGAAATGCAACCTAGTGTAGAATTCTGTTTCTGAGTTCAGTGTTATGCTGGAAAATGAACTAAAGGAAATTATAGTGACTGTCATGGCATTCTGGTTGTGATTCAGCTGTCTAAACATATACATTCTAATGTCAGTTTAGATACCTGAAAATTTCTGAGCTATCTGCACAGAGCTGCACAGAGATGGGATATGATGCAAGACCTGGGTGTCTTCTGGGACACTCTTATGTAGCTGCAGCTCAAGGCTGAACAAAAAAGCAATCACTAAATCCTTTGGTTTACTTAAAGGAACAATAATTTAAACCCTCTATGTATGTAGTACATTTTGGCAGGGTTGAAATTATTTTCTCTGTGAGAATATAAGCACAGTTTCCAAATGTATGTGTGCCATACACATGCCTATTAATAGAATGTGCATGTTCAGATACATGTTCACATATATACTGATGTTAGGTTGACAAGGTATGTTTTTAATTGACACAAACTGTTTCTGTTCTCACAGATGCAACACTGTCAGCAATGAGCTTAACTGAATTTCCATTCACCTTCAGACCCCTCAGGTTGATGTTTATCTCATGCTAGGTGATACTATGGGTAGTTCCACAAAAATTAATAAAATTTAACTAATATTAATTGCAGTAAATTGTGTCAGGTTGTATAATATTCAGAAACTGCTTTATATTCAAACAAAATATACATAGAGAAGACCAGTTTATCGGTTTGGATGTTCTGCATCAAATCCTAGGCATATAGGTTATCAGCATGTATATATGTATAATTTGCAAAATAACAGTAGGTTTTCATCATGTATTATATCCAAATGTAGAATTATCTTTTTAACAGGGTCTGGGAATGATGTGCCTTTAATGACATTACAGAAAAATAAGATTTTAGTATTGAATACATTCTTACTCTAATGGTTCAGCCAGAGTATATATGTCAAGCTACTTTTGTTCAGTTATGTGATAGATCCTGGTGTGTATTTGTGGAGCTGTCTGTTACCCCTTGTAGGCATATTTATGAGAAACACTTGGCCTGGAAATTCTTGTCAAAGTTATAATGCAAAACTTTGCCTCTCAGATGAAATCTGGCCATTTGCTTAAAAAAACCTGTTCAGTTTATTGCAAGTCCTATTTTAAACACTATATTTAACAAGAGAAAAGACTTGTGTAATTTGCAGTCTAAGGATGAAAGACAAGAATGCAAATACAGTTACTAAACCAACGGCAAACTAAAGAAATAGTTAGTTCCCCTGGTCCCAGTGTTTTCGTGATGATATTTTAAGTGTCTATTCTACCACCTTTATTGGTCACAGTTTTATGTCTGCTGGTCTCAACATACATTTGATCTTGTTATGTCATGCCTGCTCTAAAGGAACTTACATTGTCATAAAATCTATGAGTAATGAAACAGTGAATCAGTTTCCTTATCTCCATCTGTGTATTATAAATTGGTTATAATGGCATTACATGTGCCATGCTTGATAGTTAGTGAGGATATCCATCAATTTTTTGAATTAGAAAAATGCTATTTCCAATGAGTATATAATTATATTCCAGTTGCAGTAAAAGTTTACAGAAGGATAGTAATTGATTTCCTTGAGAGAAAAATACTTGTTTATTTTTCAAGTAATGCTGTGAGTTCTTTTACAGAAAGAATAATTGTACTGAAAACTAGAAATCTCTACTTAACAGGGCACTACATGCTCAGCCTCTGAACCTCAGCCTAGGTCTTGGGTATGATCAGTCACAAAGTTCACTCAGAAGGCTCCTCTGACATTATAATGAAGGGTTTTGCCTCCTGCAACTTAAGGGCCTGAATCAACCATTTTATTTTAATGGAATTTTTCTGAATATCAATATAATTCAGCTATTTCTAGAGCAGATGTTAATTCATGTGAGTAAAAGTCACAGCAACGGGGTGAAACAGATCAGTACCTGTTTTCATAGAGGCTTTCAACTATGAGTGTTTTTCTTTGGAACTGCCACACATAGTCTGGGTCATGCATTTTACTCAATTTATTATTACATACATATAAAATAGAATAGCACAACATGCCTGAAATCTTAACTACAGTACAGATGTGAGTAATACTTTATAGGTTGACAGAGAATTACTGCTGGAGTGCAGTAGGTGTTTCACCAGTATGTGGGTTTATGTAATGGGTAGATTCACTCAGTAGATTCAGACCTGATACTGGCAGCTCCCTTGAGCAGATATGAAACTACTACAGCTTGGTGCAGCCCAGTAATTCATTCTGTTTAAATTCTCCAGGTCCATATATGGGATTGTATGTTACTAAAATAATTGCTACTTGTGGTGTTTTCCCGTGGCTTTTTTTCCCCCCCATGAATAAAAAAAAAAAAATATACACAAGAGAGCTTTAGTTTAGAAATGAAGGAAACTTGCATAACTGTTTGCAAAAGGGTTCTGCCTTTGCCATCATGTGTTGGATGAACATTGGACACTTATGTAATTTGTCCTTTTTTTGTGCAACACTGGTGGTTGTTAGTATTCCTGGATTTTTTCATTCTTTAGTGCAGGTGAAAACATAAGCAAATTCCTCTGTGCAGAGAAATTAAGAAGATTTTGGTTTCCTGATATTGCAAAATGTTTTATCACTTATAGTCTCACATTCAAAGATATGGGGATATTTTATTCAATTGGCTCTTCAGATACCATTGAAGGAATTGAAAATTCATCATGGACTTTCTAATGCAGAATATTACTGTGCCTTTCTAGGAACCTTGCATGCTAACTTTATGTATTTTTTCTATACTAGTTCTTAATTAAATATATTAATTGACTGAACTCTTTAAATTAAATGTTACAGAAATACAAAAGGACTGGCTAAAGCATCACTTTAGCAAATGTTTTAAAAGGCTTTCTATATTTATAAGTCTTCACAATCTACTATTGATGCAAACTATTAAAGATAAAAGAAAATCCATCTGTTATCAAAGAAAATAAAATAAGTCCAAGGATTTGAAAGACTTAGCATTAAGGACTAAGTATTCATACTTTGTGATGGGTTTGTAGTAATTGACAACAGAAGAGACTTCCTTTTAGTATTCACAGTGTGGGTTGTTGTTTGTTTGTTTTTACCTCTAAAAATGACTTTACCACAAAAGCTACTCCTGTAACATAACCTATTTCATTTCATATTCTTTACTGAAAAGTCTCAATTGGAATATGACTTACACCATTTCATGTTGTTGGGCATTACTAGTTTTGTTATTACCTTTACATTTAATCAAACTGTCTGTAGCTAAATAAATAGCTTTTCATCAAGAGCTGTTGGTTTTCAATCAGCTAGGAAGCAGATTATTGGCCTGAGAACAGATCTAAGACTAGTGTCTCCAATCTGCAACTAATTGTGTGCTGATAACAGTACTGCCCACAGGCAAATCTTACTTGCTGTCCTGATCTATGATAGATTTTCCTCTATGTTAATATCACATCAGATGGAGACATTTTGTAATACTGTTACAGTTACTATATTTAATCTTTCCTTTTTAATCAGAAATATATGCTGTTTGGAGATACTATCTCCATCTTTCTTTTCTGAAAAGAAATGAAGAAAAGAATAATCTCAAGGAAATTATAGTCATGCTTTTTCCTTTAGCTTCTCCTCTTAAAACAGTCACTTCTTCAGAAGATAAAGTACTGTTGGTACTTAAATATTTACATGTAATATTGCATATTCTACTGTTTATCTCGGGGGGGTCAGGAATGTGTCTGCCAAACTGCAGCAGGAAGTAGTGCTTCATTTGGTGGTATGGGGGTGAGCTGTTGGGGATGCGGGTGCCAGAGTCCTCTCTGGATCAGTTGCAGATCATGTGCTAGCCATATGTAGCATATATGCAGATTTCTTCATGAAGACTTTATAAATATTTGCATTTTTCCAGTGTGAAGATGATGAGGGTGACCACTGGAGTACACAGGAGACCCAGTTCTGTACTTAGACTCCATTGTTTCAGACACTTCATAAATGGAGAACATACTGTAAAAGCTGCTATTAAGCAAAGGATACATAGAGGATAGAATAGCACATACTGCAGTCAGCACATTTTAGTGTTCTGGTAGAAAACTGTCTTCTGGGCTGTGTACATTGTTCTTGTGAAACAATTCCAACAGTTTCAAATCTGTTTTTTCACCTTGCTAGTTATGCAAACAGCTCTTCACTTTTTCTCTAAAGCAAGTGGGAATTGTTCACTGTCACAAATAATAAATAACAGGAGTACCTGATCTGCAGAGCGTGGAAGTGATAAAAACACATGCTTATGAGTGCTTGAGATTTCACAGCTATTAATTTTGAACTTTCTGATTGCAGTTCTGTTTTACAAGAGTGGATGCTGTTAGGGCAGCAGTACACAGTGACAGTGAAGGATTATGACAACATGCATTTGTCACTGTGAGCTTGATAAATTCACTGTAAGAGATGGTCAGAAAATGCCCCTAAACCTGAAGTCATAAAGTGCATCTTGCCTTTACTGAAAATAAAAATATTGAATATTTTTTTAATTACCACTAATGAACTTCAGTAGTAATTTAATACTAATATGAGTGTGTTTGAGAAGGTGTGTAATAGCTCTTATCGACATTGGTAAATTCCTTAACACTTACATTGAGGGAGTCTGGGAGTTTACATGGAGTATGCTATTGATTATACAACGTTTTCACACACAGAAGGGCCCTTTACAAAAGGTTAGAAAATACTATAGCATGTTCGTCATTAATAAAAGTCACAAAGACTTGTCAGATTTTTATGAGCATTGTAGAACATCTTTTAAAGGCACCTTAGCACTTGAAGTCTAAATTACAAATACACCTAAAAGTATACTCCCCAGCTACTTTTACATAAATCAAAATGTGGTAGATCATGTCTTCCATTTTGAGATTGCAACATTCAGTGTGGTAGGAGCCTTTCAAATCAGAAACCACATTTTTGGTTTATGAGTGGAAACAGGGATTTCAGTAATAACAAGGCATGATTCCGAATTTGTGTACTGTAACACAGCAGAATACAAAGAATCTGAATGCTGAATCTGTAGTATTTATACTCAATTTTCTCGATGATAACAGTGAAAATAAATTCTATGTTATACAGTATGAAGACATGAATAAGGGGAAAATTGAGTAAGAACATGTCTAGAAATGTTAGTACTTCATTTTTAAAAATCTTTATCATTGTAGGGAATTCATTTTCAGCCTTTCTGAAATCCTCACTGAGATGATATTTTTTTTACATTTTCAGAACAGCATCAAAGCCATGCTAATCTGGACCAAGAACATGGCTCAGAGTCCTTGAATCTCTGAAGAAAACATTTTGCTGTCCTTTTTATTTTTGACATAATAGAGATTCTCCCCAAGTTTTTATAAAACATACAGAGAGGACAGTTTGATGAGGCAAGTGTTGCAGGTTGTAATCAACAGTTCATCACAAGATTACTAAGAAAGTATTGCAGATCCAAGATGCATACGTTGTCACTGAATGTATCCCATGTTTAAGATATTGCAAACCTGTCATTTGGAGGAGGAAAATGAAAGATCTCATGAGAAAAGGAAATCCATATTTTCTTTTCCTATACTGTAAAACTGTAGGCATTTGGTTTGTCTCCCAAAGGAGGCCTAGCATTTAAGCAGGACTTTTCTCAGAGAAAAGGAGGATTAGAGTTCTGTCTCTTTCATTTTCTTTTTAGTTTCTTGAATTTTCTTTGTAACTCAGAAAGAAGAGTTATTTTTGTAATCATTCAACACTCTAGATTCTGGTGAAGTCTTTCATTAGATAATTAAAAAAATATTTGGGGATAACTTTGTCAAGTAAAACTGATGCTCTCTACCTTCCTCTCCATTTTCATCAAAAGCAGTGCACTTTAAGACAATGGTCGCATGTAGATAGGAAAACTGCATCTTTCTATGCTTTTAGGAGCTCTTATTTTTTGTATGATTATACTTGGAATGATTCTGACTCTTAACATGGAACATAGACTAGATAATTACTACAGAGACATAAAGGAATAAAACAAAGAGAACCTGTGATAGAAACAATTGCTCCCAAAATCTTTTCTCTCCAGATTTCCTTTTGTTTAAGCATGAAAATTCTGGGGGAAAAAAAATAACCTAGTGAACCTTAAAATGATCACTTATATGTTCACTTTATGAAGAGCTGTTTTGAGAGCCAAATAAAATCAATCTGTTAAATTGTTTAGTGTTTTGGAGGGAGAACTTTTCTTGAGATGGCAGTAGAATACATATACTGACATATATGGGAATTTTGCTCACATATAATGTACCATGGACTCCTATACTGTCCGTCTTCTAATGCCAGTTTTTGTACTCTGCATTTTTAATCTTACCTTCCCAGTGGTACTTGTCTAGATTTTCATTTCTCTCTCTGTTGTTCTCATCAAACCAGTTTATTTTTCTAATACTATAGTAGTCAGATACTGCTGTGCAATAGGTCAAATATTAAAGAATTGTGGAGTCTGAATATTATTTAATTTTTTTTCTTTCTGCTGGATTGCAGAAAGCATTGGAGATCTATAAGTATGTTATTGTTAGTTTCTTGGTATTGTTGTGTTTGTTTGTTTTTATTTTTAATTAACTTCTGCCCTAAAATCTTAAATATTTGAAAATCTTAGCATATATGGTGAAAGATAAGACAGTGAAGACATGAAAGATCTTCATTTACACTTTTGCCCTAAAGCAGCACATGTCTGTATGACTTCTTGGACACTGTTTTCCCAAATAGGGGTTTTCTCTATGTTATAATAATGACAAAACCAAAGGAACAACAGTCTCCCACTCCCCCTCTCCCCCCTCCCACCCAAAACAACAACAGCAACAAAACCCAAAAAACCAATCCCAAAAAGACAAAACCTGCAAAAATGTTCCCCATATCAGGCTGATTTCTGTTTCTGTGAATCAACACCCCCAGTTAAATTCAGAGTCAGTCAGACAAACTCCTCTCTCTGGCTGACCTATGCTGTAGAGAGTAAACAGAGGAGATGTCAGTTTTATGACTAATCCTCTGTTTTTCATGAAACCTTTTCTTTTCAAAAGAGGCTTAAGTATTTCAAGCACAAATGAAATAGTGCCCATGTTCTCTACTTTTCCATATTCAAGAGCTAGGAAGCCTGATTTGTGAGAAGCTTATTCTGTGACTTTGTGTGTAATTGACAGTGAAGGGGGAAAATGA
>VXAU01005251.1:179536-199300 GCA_013399695.1 Formicarius rufipectus | reverse complement strand
TCAAGCAATAGATAATTTTGAAGAAAAAACATTATTAGAAGTGTATTATTTTAATATTTTCATAGACATACTCTTTTTACTATTTAAAACTTCATATTTTAATCAAATATGGCATTCGTGGAAAATGTGTTATTTTAAAGAAGAGTAATCAAATGATATGCAAACTATGAAGCTAAAAATTTATCTGCATTAAGAGAAGGTATAAGAAATACTTCAGAATAGAGTGGGAGGTGGAAGGGATTTGTATTATGAGTGTTTTTACAATTGTAGTTGTATCAAATTGATACAATAATATTTTATAGAACTGAATATTCACAGTATATGATTAATAGTGTGTCACATTTTATACAAGAAATTTTTAAAGATATGTATGTGTAAACTTATGTGCAAAGATAGACCCCTCATAATGAGAGGTTTGTTGTTACTTGATCATCNCAATACCTAAAAAGCCTTTTTTCACTGTTTAATGTTCTGTCCAATACTAATCAAAAGGTGTTTTTTGTCTGGCACCTTGGATATAATTAAATTAATTTTGTTTACTTTAAAGAATTAATTATTATTATTTGATGTTGAATTGATACTCTGTATGGCAATTCAATTATTAATTCTATAAANTAAATTTTTCTTTGTTTTTGTTTTCTTTTAAGAAACTTAATCTACTAGAGTACAGAGCTACAATTTCTGTCATGAATTTTATGCACTGGGTGATCGCTACTGTCTTACATTGGTTGCTGGTGGCACAGTGTCATTGCAATGCATTGAAATAATTTGTTACATTTCTAGCAACTATTGAAAAGTGATGTTCTTTCATGTTTCTATGATGATTTAAAATTTTTGGACATAAAAATTCTATTGTCCTGCCTAAGGAAAGACTCTGGCAAGTTGCTTTTCTTGTATAACTGCTTCATTCACTGGCTGTGAAAGTGATTGGGGACCAAGCACCTTATGTAAGCCTCTGTCTCCTGGCTTTCGGAAGTGATAGAAATTCACTGTGGTATACTCAGGTGTATCCCATTCTTCTCCAGTAATCCCAGCAGGCAAAGTCCAGCAGAAGAGAACAGCTAATGCAGTATCTGTGATAAGAAGTTACAAATGTCAGCATAGTCTCTTCCAAGTTATCACACTCCCAGAGGATGCCAGAGGAGTTAGTGTATTACTCTTTGCAGCTTCAGCATTTATCCTCTGATGAGACTGACTTGAGGACAATCTTCATTTTATGTTTTGTGTAGTATTCTGTAGTGCAATATCAGTGTAGAATTTTGTTTTGGTAGTCTCTTGGTAGAAGTTAGAGGCTTCTGTTTTCTTTCACAATATCCAGTGATATCTGTAATTTGTTTCAATTTCTTTTTTAGAGTTGACCTTGTATGCTGAGGCTTTGACTTTTTTCTCTCTGTGCACATGAACTGTGGCATTAGTACAGTACTTTAAGGAAAACTACTGGTTAAATTTGTACTTAAATATGCAGGTACATTGATAAAATACAATAATGTTTATTTCCTGCTTTTATCTCTAGGCACTAGGCAAGTAGCTTTTTATATTTTTATGCAAAAAAAAAATTAATTAGTATAATTTAATTCATAGAATCATGCCTGTTCTTTGTAAGACCAGTTACCATGCTTCTCTTACCCTTCAGAATAGGATGGCTGGGTTCTGGGAATGATTCCACTGCTGTTGTTGCTGCTGAACACTCTTGTTGTTAAACACTCTTGGGGACCAAGTGCTGGTTGGCATCAACCAAAATTCTGCTGAAGGTCATGCTGATAATTTAGTGCTATGGATATCCACTTATCAAAAACCGAGCATGTGCCACAGTCCTGCACAATTTGCTACTATAGATAATTTTACTTTCCCATCAGAAAGCCTTTAGTATATTTCAGTAATGGATTTCTTTAAAATAAAAGAAATATTTTTTTTGTCACAGCTTTGTGCTAAAATGTTAATATATAAACATATTTCCATATGGAAAACACAGTTTTATGTGATGACTGAATATAGACATACTTAAAAGATCAAGTAGACATTTAAGTTACTGCATTCACAAATGCATTTTTTACATACACTTAAAAAATGAGTCATAAACATTACACTTGTGATTTTGGGGAGACTATTACTTACTAGATATATTTTGTTTTTCTGGCTCTCTAAAAAGTTAAAAATGTTTTTAGGTTTTTTGCTTTTTTGTTTGGTTGGGTTTTTAAAAAATGTTTCTTATATAAATGTCAGCATTGCTACTCTGATTACAGCATTCTGCAGAATCAGGGTTCTTTTCCTCTTTCCAATATATGACTATTCAGCAAAATCTCATGGGAAAAATAATGCCCTCAGCATTTCCCACTAACCACTTGGAAGTGCTTTTTGTAGGAATATTACCAATGGAACTATGAACTCCAATTCTCACTTCAGCTTAGGTATAAAAGCACACTAGAAAAATTATTCTAAATTTACATTTATATAACTGAAAATAGAATATGTCCCGTGATACTTTTACATCTGTCCTTGCAAAGTGACAGTTGAAACATTCTTTCACTTAACACTAAAACTGAAATCCCTACTGTTGTGTAGGAACTTGAATTTCAGTCACTGGGAAATATGTTAGGATGGCCATGGGTACCACAAATTGCCAAGAGCTGTCCCTGTAACTACTATCAATTAGAGTGTAACTAGTTATCAGCAGGCATTGTGGCATTGAGTAAACCTCAGGAAATTCTGGCAATGTACGGTTCTGACAGGTTTTTGTTCAGTTCTTGAGGCATGACTGGAATTTCCCATTGCAGTAAGCTAATAAAAATGTATTAGGGTTAATGCAGATATGAAGGCTCTGAAATGGCTAATACGAGTAGAAAAATATAGTACAACTGCTAATATCACACTTTGATGCATGCTTAAATAGCT
Organism: Formicarius rufipectus; assembly: GCA_013399695.1. NCBI lineage: Eukaryota > Metazoa > Chordata > Aves > Passeriformes > Formicariidae > Formicarius > Formicarius rufipectus. The sequence continues at coordinate 196,408 of VXAU01005251.1, read as the reverse complement.
AAGGAACGAAGTACCAAATTGCTTTTTAAGAGAAAAAAGCCAAAGCACTTAAATATCATTCATTCACAGACTGATAATTCCTAGATGGTTGGAGGAATAGTACTCAAACAAGAAAAAATAAAAAATCTAGCCAAGTATGAGAATTTTCAGCACCCAAAATGTATTGAGAATTATTTGAGAAATAGATGCTGAGAATAAAAGTGCTATTTCAACCTCACCATGGATAAAATTCACATGAGCGATACACTAAACGAGGATAATTCTAGCTACATAAAGCAGTTCAGTAAGACTACTGTGGTATGCCATTCCAAAACCCATGATACTCAAATTCAAATACCTCTGTTTTCAGTCAGTCTTTATTATCCACTTACGTGCTTGGGATTGATGAAAACAGTTGGCAATGCTTGAAAAAAATATATCAGGTGTGTGTGAGCTACTAACCTTCAAGATGGTTCATTAGGATATATCCTGAAATCTCTTTTGCCTTATACCATCAAATAGCAGGTAAAATGGCTGTAACATGCTAAATGCAGTGGTGTGATATAAGCACAAATGTATTGCTTTGGGGTTTGTTTGTTTGTTTGTTTGTTTTTTAACGGGAAATTATGTTTTATTTCAATTTTTTTGGAATCTGAGAGAATTCTTTTCTTGTGAGAATTATTCATAAAGCACTAAAATACAAGATTTTACCAGGAAAGAAATTGTCATGCAATGTAAGAACACTTAGTCTGAAAAAAAATATCTTGGCAAACTCAGAGTATTTTTTGACTGAAAAAATTAAGATGATATGGTAATACTGTCCTGGGAATTATAGAAGATTTAAAAAGACTGGTTGTAGCAAGTAGTACAAACTGATATATATTCAGTAATGCTGGTGTTTTTATGAGGTTTTCAGCTTTAATATTGTTGTTTATTTAATTATAGTAAATTACTTTGGCCAGTGTTGCAAGTTGACCCCCACCACCAGCCAAGGACCCACATGGTTGCTCAGTCTCTTCTCCCATGGGAGGGGGAGAAAATAGAAGGAATGTGAGAAGACTTGCAGACTGAGATAAAGGCAGTTTTGTAGATGAAGCGAAATCTGTGTGTGCAAACAAAGTGACATACGGAATTCATTCACTACTCCCCATTGGCAGACAGGGATTTTAACAACTTCCTCTAAAGTGAGGCTTTATTGTGAGTAGTGGTTTCTTCGGAAGACAAATGCCATAACCCAAAACATCCCACCTTTCTTCTTTTATGCACTGAGCTTTTATTTCTGAGCTTGGAATCGTATGATATGGGATATCAATACTGGTCACTGCTGTCTTGGCCATGTCTCCTCCCAGTTTCTTACTCACTCCAAACCTACTTCCTGGCAGAGTGGGAAAAAGAGAAAGCTTCAATGCTGTGCAAACTTTGCTCAGCAGTAGCCAAAAGTTTGGTGTTCTATCAACACTACTTCAGTCTCAAATCTGAAACACAGTACCATATGGGCTGCTGTGAAGTAACTCTGTCTCAGCCAGGCGCCATACAACTGACTAATTATTTCATTACCTTATATTTGTAAGTTTGTTTCTAAGAAGTTAGATGAGCTATGATTTCCTACCATTTTTTTCCTCGCGTTTGTAAGTCTTAATAAGTTAATGATAATAGCAATAAAAGTTCACCTCTTCAAAGCAATAAAGTTAAATGGATCAAAGTCACAGTTTGGCCTTATGTCATGAAGCAGCACAGAGGATTAGATAGAAGCTGGTGAATCCATCTCAGAACCTAATGTAGGCTGAATAACAAAACCATTGAAAGTCTTAACATTGACCTGAGAGTCATCTGGATAAGCACCTATTTAAAAGTTCACATGAGCTCAAGACAAATTCATAATTGAAAGTAGATACTTATAGCAGAAAAGAGATTTATCAAACTGTTTTTATTTGGAGTGACTTGCAGTGTATTTTTTAAATATTTATTCAGTGCTAGTACTTGCTACGGTATGCTGAATAAAATCTGTAAATAATTATTTCTGGGGGTAAATGTCAAATTGTATCAAACTGTGATAGACTCTTCTATAACAGAGTTCCTAAAGGCTTCTGTATAATGTACAGTTGGTCAGAGAAAAGTTACAATCATACAGAGTAATGATAAAGAAAAACTTAAAGTATGGTATACATTGTTCTGGGTAGGCAGCATGATGATATCTTAATAGGGCAGGATGCTGTCCAAAATCTTGGATGAAGCTAACTGTGTGAGACAGCATGATACATTGTAAAACATGTCAATATTTGATCTAGTAGAGAAGGAATGATTTATTTACCTTCAGATGTTCCCTACTTTAGCCTCTGAGCAGTAAAGAATGAGCCTGGGGAACCATTTGGGAAGCAAAAGTTGATTATCATTGTTTGTCATTGTAAACAGAAGCTTCTAAATCTGAACCTTAAAGATAAATTGCATTTAGGACACATTCATACAAGCAATTCCAGTTTAACTTAAACACTTCTGAGAGTTTTTTTTGTGTGTGTTTTTTTGTTTGGTGTTTTTTTTTTTTTTTGGTTTTTTTTTTTTTTTGGTTTTTTTTTTTTTTTGGTTTTTTTTTTTTTTTGGTTTTTTTTTTTTTTTGGTTTTTTTTTTTTTTTGGTTTTTTTTTTTTTTTGTTTGGTTGGTTGGTTTGGTTTTGTTGTTTTGGGGTTTGTTTGTTTGTTTTGGGTTTTTTTTGTGTGTAGGTGTAGGGGTTTTGGTTGTTTGTTGTTGTTTTGTTTGTTTTTGTTTTTGTTTTTTTCCTTGTAAAGGAAATGATTTTGTGAGGAGCTTCTTACCTCCAACAGAAAAGGATAGGGAGAAGCAGCTGGTGTAAAAAGGGGGCAGTAACCTCTTAGCCTAGAACAGCATGCTTAGTTGGCATCCTGTGGTGGAGATTTCAAAGTGCACATAGATGTAGAAACTGTGTTCTCAAGAAAAAAGAAAGGAAATAAGGTATTAGATTTTAACTGGACACCACGATAAATATTCCTTTTCTTTATTTTGTTTGTTTGTTTGCTTTTGTTTTAATAGTTCTGAAAAATTTGGAAGCTTTGAGATGACTTCGTGTATAAATGACTTCAGTGTCTGCTTTTGGAAACCTAACCATGTTTCTTTTGAGTCCTCTAATTGTAAAAGCAATAATCCTGTTATGCTTCTTGGAGGAGGGATGTGAAAAGAATTTCTTTTTTTTTTGCATGATCCTACATGGCGTGTTATGAACAGTGGATAAATTTGTGGAATATATTTCCAAACAAAATAGCTGGCTGAAGATGATACTGGTCACAGCAGGAAGTCACAGGACTGATAGAGAAAATGGAGATTTATATTGAAATGGTAGTACACAAAAATACATAGTTGGACGGTTTTTCCCTCAGGCTATAATTATTACCTATGAGATTTTTGTCTATTAGACCAATAACTTTAAGGAACTCACAAATGAGTAGCCATAAAAATCCATTCTGTTTATGTTTACACTAGCTAAAAAGAACAAGGGGAAAAGGCTAATAAAACGCATAATATTAAGCACATGCTGAATGGTGGCTTTTTACATTTGATTTCCCTCGCAAATGTTTCTTCATTAAGTGTTTTAGCTCTGCTTTTTCATTAATTTAATATAAGGTAATGGATGTTGGTTTTAATGCTTTTTCTATATTGCCTTGACCACAAACTTAGAAACTTAGAATGAGATGGAGAGGCACAGGTAAGTTTAATGCTTATATTATCATTATATATTATTATGCTTATATAATATGCAGTATATTATTTGATAGATACTTTTGTCCAAGGGTACAAAACTTGCAGGAGTGTTAGAAGTGCAGTGTTAGACATCTTGCATCTAAATAATTAAAATATTTTTAAAAGGAATATTCACTGGCTAGGTAGAGTGTACTAGAATTTGTAACTGTTGTGTATTTTTTTCCCCTAAAAGCTTTGCTGCTGCTGTGATTCCTTATGCTGTTTAAGAGTACTTCACCTCTGTTCCTAAACTGCTCAAGCCTTCTCCACATCTGGAGGTCACTTCTGCTTTTTTAAATATGCTTTAAGTGCTTAAAACCAAATAAAATTGATTAATAGAAACATTTGACTGAGAGAAATGAATGTGGGAAATAGGAAGCATTCAGCAGGAAGGAGACAAAAAGGGGAGACAGTGCATGAAGTTTGAAGGCAATAAATGCTTAAATCAGGATGTTGAAATGTTAATGTAGAAGCAAGGGTAAGGTAGTTTCATTTTTACCTCTTCCTAGTGTACACAGAATAAAAGTCTTCATTGTCCTTTCATAATAATTTGGGGAATCTTGCTAGTCCTTTGCTATGTTTTGGTAAGTTAGCATCAAGAAAGATATTTTATGTTTCGGGAGCTTCTGTTGTTGCTGTCTTCTGAATTCTTTCTGGTTTGTCAGTATATCTGGCACAAGATGCTGATACAGTCAGGCAAATTCTAGGGCTGAGTAGTGCTTATTATTATAACTGAAGCCTTGTAAATTATGAATTGAAAATAGTTTTCTCAGTGTCATATGTACTAACATTGCTTTTCCTGCATTCCCAGTGTTCAACTACTTTACTACACATCTTGGCTTAATTTTCATTGTAATTCTGCTATATTTTTTGTTCCATTGTAAGAACTCCTGCCTGTGACGCAGCATAAAAAGTAATTTATTTTGTGTTTGTTTGTGGTTTTTGTTTTTGTTTGTTTGATTTCCTTTTGTTGGTGTTTTTGGTTTTGTTTTTCTTTTTCAGCACTACTGTTCTACCACAAAGTTTAGTTTGTGGATTTCTCAAGGTCATTTGAATTCAAATCTTGTTTCCTTTCCAGTGCTCATGGCCTTTCCCTGTGTTGGGTGATCCACAGTTTCCAGAAGGGTATACCATTATTCAGGATTAATGAAATATTGAGCCAAATCCAGTAAATAATCCTATGGCATCTCATTTGCAGTTTCCACTTTTCCTGCCAGCAAACTGTGGAGACCTACCAAATGACTTTTTTGTTTTTTTCTACTAACTGAACATCAGTACCATAGAGAAAGTAATACTGTGGTCCCTTGATCCTGGCAAGCAGGATTCAACCTCTATTCTATATTCAGTCACTTAAGATTCTTTCAATTCTGGCTTTAGATCAGATAGTATTTGCATGAAATAACCTGGTTACAAATAATGAACATTAACCAAAACAAGTAGATCTAGTACAACTCATAGAAAACCAAAATCAAAACACCTCCTAGAAAAAAAAATTACAGTTTTGTGTATTGTCACTTCTAGTCAAGTGAAAATGTGAATGTTCTTTGAAAAAATATGTGTATTAGAGTTAAAAGAGTGTGGATTAGAAACTCAGTAAATACCAGACACAGAGACAATTATTAGATACTGAAAGCATTGATTATATTGTAGTCATACCCTAAACAGGGATATATCAACATAGCAAGTTGGTTTGGGTAGTAATGACAGTATGGAATTCATAATGAACTGAAAAAAAAAAAAACCCCACCAACAAAAAACAACAACAACAACAACAACAAAAAAACCCCACATACACACAAACAACAACAAAAAAAAACAACACCCCCTACACACAAAAAAAACCCAAAACAAAAATATGGGTTCTCTATGTAGTTCCACACAATCATACGCTGCTAACCAGTTGGTTAACACTTGAACTAAGCTGGTTCCATTTTCTACACAATCCAGTTTCACCAGGCCCTGCAGCATAAGCCTAGCTGCAAATAACAGAGAACTATGGAGCTTGTGCAATGTGTGGCAGTCATAGAGACACTGGCCTGATTTTACGGATCATAATAATTGCTACAGCTATACCATCTATTTTTTATCTATTATTAGTTCAGACATATGCTTTCCTGCTGCTCCAAAGTCTGTTTTGGTTTGGGTTTTGTTTATTTTTATTTTTCTTTGTTTATATGAGTTAATTTGAACTCTTCTGATGTTGAAATACTAACTGTAGATAATAACTGATGGTGCATTTTGTTTATCATCCTTTAATCCAGTGGTCTGGACTTGCTAATTAAATCCATCTGCATTGTTGTTCTTCCTAAAGTTAGGAAAGCAGAAGTGGAGTAAGCCAGCTGTAGCAATTCTAGTTTCTTCATGGCATGGCGGTAGGCACGTCATTGCTATTACCATGGTTAATGCAAAGCTTCCTTTTAAGTTTGACTTGTTGAAATGGAAGATACAAAGAATGGTTTTCTTTTTTCATGGGTTATGCCCATGACCTTCATCACTCTCTTGCAGTTTCTGGAGGATAAAGTATCATTTATTATTTTTCCTTTCATGCCCTTCTGAAATTTTTGGGTGGTTTCAGGAAGAAATGTTAATGATCCTAAACTATGTTCAGTTTTTTGCTGATAGAGAGAAGGAGAACAAGAAAGTTTTACTGTTTTTGTTTGTTTGTTTGTTTGTTTTGTTTTGATTGTTTGTTTTGTTTGTTTGTTTGGTTGGGTTTTTTTTGTTTTGTTTGTTTGGTTTGTTTTGTTTTGTTTTTGGTTTTTTTTTTTCCCCACACCATTTTTGCTTATTTCATTGTCAGCCTTTGTTGTTCTCTACAACTCTTTTGAGCAGGAAGTGGCAGAAGGAGAAAAAAAGTGACTGAGGAGACTTTGGCAAAGCTGTTCATAAAAAACAAAGTGAAAGTAATATCTGTTTCAAGATATAATGGAATAATACTGTGTTGAGACCTCAGTCTTGTAGGTATTTACATATGGGATCAGGGTATCAGTATAACTCCACCTGAACCCTTGGCAAAATGAGGTCTTAATTCATGTGGGCATGTGTTTGAAAAGTAGTTTTCAATATAGNATTGCTTAATTTTATTGTTACTCTGATTGTATATCTCTTTACTACATTTATTAAAGTGTAATATTTTTAGATCAGCTGAAGCAGTTAAAATAAATTCCTAACCACTAGAACACATTTAAAGACCAGAAGAAAAGCTATTAAATATATATATATATATATGTTTGCCATATTGGTATAATTTAGTGATTTCTATTTTTTCATTTGAGCATAAAGTAAAATTCAGAGCAGAAGTGAGATAATTGAAGAAATATAATTAAAATTAGAAACTTACTAGTCAGAAAAAATAGTTTATAGGATAAAGTTGTATTATGCTAGACCATTAACAGCCTGCTTTTCAGGCAGATGAATAAAGACTGTTCTCACTACAATCAGTGAAGAGCAATGGGTGATTAGTGCCTCTGAAGTTAATTCCTTCAGGCTAGACCACATCCATGTTAATTTTTAGGATAAGAGAATTGGAAAAGAAAAAATTTTCAGAGTTGGAGGAAGAAATATTTACTCCAGAGGGCTCTACCAGTCAGTTGCTGTGTATCCCATCTACACATGATTTTATTGAAGGAAACCTCACAGTGAATATTTTCTCAATATTTTATTTTACGACAGTTTGGTTTTTTTAATATTTTGGACTACAGCTTGATTTAGGATTAGATTTTAAAGTATTTCCTGTACAGAACTGGGCTAGTTTAAATTTTCAAGCTGAGGCTGTAAAAATTGCTTCTTTTTGTTAGTTGAAGAAGCAGTTCAGTATGCTGGAGCTGTTCCTTAGGGAGGAAAAAGAAGCAAGTGCAGACTCCTGGCTGGAGCCCAGCTGCCTGTTAGAGTTCCAGAGCTTGTCCTGATTCACTTCTATTTGTTCTTCTCTCACTTGTTCATTCATATCCTTTCCACTGAATCATGAAACAAGAAACTGTGAAATCTTTGGGTCAGTGGATTTTGGTATACTTCTGGATCTCTAGGCATACTGTGATTGAATGTAGTTGACAGTGTTTTTAATACCGTGTTTCCTTAGAGGTTTTTTCTAATGTGTTCAGCAGTAGGTGGCAGATTTTTTGTACATAGAAACACTGAATTGAAACACTATCACTGATATTATCAACAATTTTTCCAAAGTACTAGCCCTATAAAAGAATAGATAAATACTCCCACATTTATTTCATAAAGTATTTATAAACCAGCTTTTCAAAATAAATGTTTTAAAATCTCTTTTATAAATTAGATTTTGGTCCATTACTGCATAAAAAGAGTAGATCAAGTTTTGTGCTGTGAACTTATTTGTTTCTCATTTGTCTGTAACAGTAGTCCGCAGGATTTGGTCTGTTGCTGGTTGTGGCGTAATGAGGCATGGACCTATAGAACATTGGATCTGTCTGAATCTAAAAGTAATTCCTTGGCATGATGACAAAAATATTGAATTTAGCATTTGAATACACATTTTGAACAAGCAAGTACATTGGTTTGGTGTCATAAAATACAAAATAAAATTAAAAAATAAGTCTTCTTAATTTTATGGTTACTAATGAAATAAATGTATAGCAAATAGTAAGGAAATAGTGCACTGATAAGATAGGAAGATAAATGAAGGAAGTCTGGATGGTTGGTATTTCAAGCCTGAGCTCCAGCAGGTTTCAGAAGTCTGGTCATGTCTTCTTGTATTGTCATTCTGTTGGACTCTAGCAAATTTAGAAGTGGCTAACTACATGTGGGTATAAGGGAGAGTAAAATAGTGGCATACTGCTTCTGCTTCCTCCAAGCACATTACATTTACAGTCACTTTATACCCACTCCACCTTAGTGGTCTGATTCATGGATGTGAATATCTAACTTCATGACACTGCCCCTGTCTATCTATCACTTTGTTGCTGCTGAGCAGCATAATTGCTCATGCAGCAGTTATTGGGTCAGTGCAAGTTGAAGCCTGAATATAAAAAAATGAGTGCTCTTTGGCCTCACTATACCAGGCTGTAAACTGCAACTATTAGCAGCTGCCTCATAAACAGTCTTGCTTTCTTGGTGTGGGAGGAGATATCTCTGAGAAGGCAGTGAGGTGGACAGCTGAAGCAAAGATCACACCGATCTGTCTCCAGGAAACCTGCTCCTTGTCTTGTACCAGAAGCCCTCGATTCAAACTCACATCCAGTTGGAAACCTATGCATGTTACTTCTTAGATTGGCTACTTCTTAGATTGGCTACTTGACTTTAATAAAATGTATTTGCCATGCACGCATAACAAACTGAACACAAAGTCTGAAAGAAGGTAGACAGTAACAAGTTTGTGGCCAAAGAACAAACCTTTCTCTTTACCCTGGTAGGTACTTAGTCCCAGGCATGGGAAATCTCCTTTCTCTTCCACGTCAGTTTAGCTCCAAAGAAATGTATAACATGTAGCTCATGTCTAATATGCCTAGCACTTTGAGTTTGATTGCCAACCTTTAGTTATATCACATCAGCCCATCCTGATCTGAAGGATTCAAGTAAGTGTTAGAAACAGTTTTCTAGGTTTGAGTCTACATTTGTGTTATTATGAAGTCAAAACCTATTGTATTTTAGTCTGATTCAAAGACATTGAAATCTGAAACATCAGAACTGTCCAAAATATTTAGACTTCAGGTTGTTTGGTTGTTCTTTGTTCGTTTGTTTTCAGGGTGAGTGGGACAGTTATAAAAAATTCCAAGTGCTCTTTGCTCTTGGAAGGCTCTGGAGGTCTTCCGAGGAGTTCAAAGAATCTCTTGGGCGCTGAAATAAACTCTCCCTTTGTAAACTTCAGGGTGTTTAATTAATACTCTTTTCTTTGTTCCTGGTTTCAACAAAGACTCTTTGTCAGCTTTGAGTTAAACCATTAATGAAAAGGGTGTGTTTAATTAAGCAACTTGCTTAGTTCTAATTGGCAAAACTACTCTACCTCTCCTGAGACTTAGGGCTAAGCACAGCAACATCTGCTAAGATATACTCGTGAGCTGGTGAGAGATGTCATAGAAAATATTAAAGCATCCAGAAGAAGTAACAATAATGATAATCTTGTGTGTGAATTGCTTCACAAGAGGCAAAATGTGGATATTTGTATGTTAAGGGGTCTTATTTTTTCNAAAAAAAAAAAAAGAACAGAAAAATTAACCTCTGGAAAAACATGGCTTTGATTTTTAAGTTCAACAGTAGAAAAATTTCTTATTTAATATACTTAATTTTTAAGTTCCATGAATAAATGTTATTTGAAAAGTAGCTTTCTTCTGTGTTATGATCTACTGAAATAAATGCCTAAGATTTGTTTGAAGAAATATGAAAAATGCCCACTTCTATTTCATAAGAAGAAAATACTCGAAGATTTCCTCATAATTTTCATANGTTTTCCTTTTTTTTTTTTTTGTCTTTCATCATGGTATGCAATTTGCATGACTACAGCTATAACTAAAAAACATTATTTAGAGGGAAAATTTGCAAAATGTGAAATCATTTGAGGTTCTATTGCAGCATGTAAAAACAATATTCAGCTCTTCTTTTTGTTACTGTGGTGTTTTGGTTTTGTTCTTTTTTGAGTGGGATGGTTGTGGGTTTTTTTTGGTTTTTTTTGTACTCATGTATTTTTCTCCAGAACTTCTGTTGGCACAGACAAAGACTCAAATTCCTAAATAGATATAGAANTTTTTTTGTTTGTTTGTTTTTTTGTTGTTTTTTTTTTAAAATCTTATTCTGGATGTCATTGATTGAGAGGAAAGGAGAACAGTATATGTATGAAAACAGATGGAATGCAATGATTTCACACACAAACTGACAGCATTTCCCCTTTTGAGACAGCTTTTTTTATTGACAACTGTTAATGTATTAATGGGAAGTCTTACTGATAAGCCACTCAATTTAGTTTATGTTATATAGGCCGACCAACAGTTGTGTTGACAGAATTCTACATAATCATTGTACCCAGTATATAATGTCAGTATAAAGAAAAATATAATGATATCCTCTGTTTTAGTTTACAGTTTTTTGAATATAAAGAAGTTACCTGTTATCTCTGAGCAACACTGCCTATTCTACTTAGAAACAGAATAAATGTTTTACATGTACTTTTTTACCTACAAGTGGTTATTACAACTTCTATACTAATAACTTTATTATCTTGCATATATAAATCAGTTGAAAAATAGTAGAAAAAGTAGATATAAAATGTATTGAAGAATCACAATTTTGCAGCAGTTTTTGGTATATTGTAGTGAATTAATACAACACTAAAGTTCTTAAGAAATCAGTTTGAATTTGGTCTTATCACTTATAGATGCTAATCTATGTTGGCCATTTGCTATTAATTGAGAAGATAACTACTTTTTATATGGATCTGTAAGAATTTATTTTATGAATTTAAGTGTTTTATATACCTTAATGGAAACATGAGTACTGAGGTCTGTACTTCTTATTTTTTAACAAGGTCTGGGAGATAGACTGGGAAAAAAAAGGGGGTGGGGGGGTCTGCATGTGGAGGTGTGTGTGAAATGGGGACATAGTTTTGNCCACTGTGTTTCTCATGTTTAGATGAATCCTTAGATTGCTTAATTTTATTGTTACTCTGATTGTATATCTCTTTACTACATTTATTAAAGTGTAATATTTTTAGATCAGCTGAAGCAGTTAAAATAAATTCCTAACCACTAGAACACATTTAAAGACCAGAAGAAAAGCTATTAAATATATATATATATATATGTTTGCCATATTGGTATAATTTAGTGATTTCTATTTTTTCATTTGAGCATAAAGTAAAATTCAGAGCAGAAGTGAGATAATTGAAGAAATATAATTAAAATTAGAAACTTACTAGTCAGAAAAAATAGTTTATAGGATAAAGTTNAATTTTGCAGCAGTTTTTGGTATATTGTAGTGAATTAATACAACACTAAAGTTCTTAAGAAATCAGTTTGAATTTGGTCTTATCACTTATAGATGCTAATCTATGTTGGCCATTTGCTATTAATTGAGAAGATAACTACTTTTTATATGGATCTGTAAGAATTTATTTTATGAATTTAAGTGTTTTATATACCTTAATGGAAACATGAGTACTGAGGTCTGTACTTCTTATTTTTTAACAAGGTCTGGGAGATAGACTGGGAAAAAAAAGGGGGTGGGGGGGTCTGCATGTGGAGGTGTGTGTGAAATGGGGACATAGTTTTGAAATCCAGGGGTTAAAGAAAGACAGTAATCTTTATTCTGTCATCTGCACAGCAGCTCAGGGAGAGTTTGTTTTTTTCTTTTAAATATTCTTTCTGTTAAATATCCAAGGAAATCAGGTCGGACAGTATGTGTTGCTTACCCAAGGACAGAACACAAATTATCAACAGTGTTTCTTGTCTTAGATTCTAAAAATATTCTGAAGATTTAATTGCGAGAAAGTACTGATGGTTTTGTCTCATCTGCAATTTTCTACTGCTGTCAGAATTTCAGTAACTTTCCAGTTTCTTGGAGTGTGGTGCAGAAGCATTTTTTAAATGTAAAATACAGTCTGGCCTCCCTTTTAGCAGTTTCAATACTGACTATGTGAGAAAATGGATGAAGTAATCTTTAGAACACCCTTTGGTACCTAGGATTTGAGATATAATTTTTGTATTGGGTTATATTTTTAATTGTCTTGTCCTATCCTGATCTTGGCAAGAGCTGTGTAAGTGATGATCTGGGTGGGAAAAAGCTGTCAAAAAAACCTTGAAAATCAGGGGTAGAATTTGTAGCAGTGTGAACAAGCAAATTTCCTTGTTCAGATGCAGATGTCTAAATGACTTTGAATTCTTTGTTTAATTCCTATGTTTGATTGAATGAAATTTGAAAACAAAAATTTGTTTTACCTAAGACTATTTCCTTCTTAGTAAGAAACTTGAAATTGATTTTTACTTGACACATTTCTTCTCTGAAGTAATATAAAAATCTTTGTCTATTAAATGTATACAGAGGCTTTGTGGCCCAGCAGGGTACCATGGTGTTCCGTGTATTGATTCTGTGGTGTTAAAGGGTGACATATTTGATGTTAACTGGCCATCAGAGTATTGGGATTTGAACTGTACACAGTAAGAAGCACTGACTTTCCTGTGAAATGACAGGCTTTATAAAGCAGTGGAAGTAACTTTAGTCTTACATAGTTCCTCTTGTGTGAACTTCAAAGATTAATAATATTTTTGTATAAGCAGATATTCTTAAAAAAATAAATCAGAAAATAAAGAATAGTGTTCATTGATCTTTAACAGCTAAAACCACTCTGCAGTGTATCATCTGTAGAACTTCTTGATATACTGAATTTAAAATTCACTCTTTTTTTTTTTTTTTTTACACTAGCGTTGGGGTTTTTTTGTTTCGTTTTCTTGATTGTTTTTTTTTTTTTCTTTCTGCAAAATGTAATCTATGTCCTGAGTAAAGATCTTACATTTTTTTTAGTGTAGTTTATTTCAGTGTACAGAGCTTGTTTGCATTTTATGTAATGTCTGTTCTCTTTAGAGGCTAAAGGCACATAAGTGTAAAGTTGTTGCAGCTTTGTGTTACCTTGCAGGGCATCAAATGCTGACCAAAAGAGAATGTGGACTAAAGAGGGTTAAAACTGATCATCTGTTTTTCTGTCTTTCAGGTGAAGTGTACTTTTTAATTTTAATGACCTGGAGTGCTTTCTTTGGAAATAGCATTTTGATTATTTTTGATTGTATAGTGTTGATTATAATTATTGAGGAAAAAAAAATCATCTAAGTCAAAAAAAGTGAGCTAATTCTAGACATCTTTGGAAACTAATCATGGAAGTACCAGATTTATGTATTTAGAAGAGTCTGTAAGGACTCAACTTCCCTAATTTTACATGTTCTTTCTGGTTTGTGTGTTTGAATACCAGTAGTCCTGCAAAGAAGTATTGAACGTATTTTATATCATATGTTTGCTCTGTTTTCTAACAACAGAAGTATTTTGCTTAAGCAGACTTGTTAGGAAGTGACAGCTCTGAAAAATTGGACACAGTGGCTGCTGGAAATATTTCAGTTCCAGGCAATCTAAATAGTGCAGGAGGAAGAAAATGAAATATCACCATATTTTAAGGATGACAGTTTTGTCAAAGATTCCTTTTCACTTTTCAAGTTAAAACAAATTGAGTAAATCAAGTAGGTCTAAAATATCTGCACTCATTTAAGATGCAACACCTTTTTAGTTCCTTTTATTTTTAGCTTCTCTCCTAAGCATAAGGGAGAAAAATTACTTAATAACTATAAAAGCACTGTGAGGAGCAAAATTCTTCTGGTTTAATTGTTATCTATAAACAGTTTTGAATCATAACAGGCTTTCATGAAACATAGTTACATAGTGATAATATAAATAAAATCTGGTAAAATGGAACTGAAGTTTTATATACTTTAGAATTATATTTTTCAAATAAATGCAGAATATTTCGGCCAGATCTGATTTTCTAAACATTCAGTTTCATTAGTTCCTGCTGAACTTCTGTGCATCAAGAATGAGGAAGGTCACCTATCCAGTTTGTTTCAATCTTTTTGAATATTATTAAGCATCCACAAGAACATTTTTTATAAAGAAAGACTTTAAAAGGAAGAGAGGGGGAAGAGTTTATTGAACATGGCTTTTCCTACTTGAGCCGTTATAATTCTCATTATGAAATTCTTGCTCATCCCAGTAGCAGTGTGGTAAATGTCCAGTGTATGCTTCACTTCTCCTCCTTTTAGATGTGGCCCCAGACTTGCTACAAGCATGTTTCCTTCACATTTCATCCAAAAGAGAAATAATTTGCAGGAAGACTTCAATGATTTTTAAAGTTCTCCTGAAAGTGGAGCTCACTATCCACAAAGTAAAAGCTAGCCCAGTGTAGTACCCACCAGCTGCAGATACTGACAAGAAGACACTAGCATTCCTTCTGCTGCTGTTTTCCCCATGTTTCAAAATGAATTGGTCTTATTTGGCAGTCTACTCCAACAAAGAGCTTAGCTATTGTATTATGCTGAAAGCTATCATAGATATTTTTCTTCTCTTTAGTCCCTTTTACAATATTGCAAAATGAATTTGCAGTACTTTAAATGTAGGAGACACGAGCAAAAAATCTACAGCCTTGGTTTTCATAAGTTCCTGCACGATACGCAGAAGGGGCTTAAGTGGTTTTCATCCTACAAAGCAGAAGGGCATTATAGACCTACCTCATGTATTTGTTTGTTTCTAGGAAAGACAGAAGTTGGAGAGTAACCACTAATGCTTTTTTAGCCCTGATACCTGACATGAAGGCTTTAAGGAAAAGACTCCAAAGGCCTCATTTTCTTGAAGAAGCTAAGCCATTATTTAGAAATTTTTCTGTAAAGTTTTCTGTTTGTGGGCACCAGAGGAGGACAAGAAATGACTACTGAAAAGACATCAGGAAAAAGGTTATGGAAATTTTAAGATGAAATCAGCTCAGGACTCTTGCTATTTGAAGAAAGAGAGAGAAGCCTTTTGTTTGTAAAGTGTTCTACAGGGATACTAAGAACCAATTAAAGTATACATGAAGTATGTACCCATTTTTAATTTCTGAGGCATTCTTCTACTTGAAACAGAAATCCCCACAAATATCTAGAATTGTAACTGATCTTACTTGGCTGGTGTGCTCTGCTTGCCTGCCAATCTAGGCAGAGTTTCAATGGTGTGCATGCGTCTCCAGAAACTATTTTGAAAAAAATCTCTTTTTGTTGTTCGTTCCCCCTCCAAGAAATGGTGTAGCAGTCTAACCTGTCTTACTGCTGAGTACTGCAGCTGGTAATATGCTGAGTAGGGGCAGCTGTGTAAAAATAAACTGGACTATGCTTCTGCTACTTACCTTCATAGAGCAAAGTCTTCACCATGTTCACACACACTGCATATTAGCTGTAATTTAATGTGAAAGAAGCAGAGATACACTTAAGACTGAATTTGGTACTACACTGGAAAAAGGTGTTTTTTTTAGTTTTGATCAAAATAAGAAGAAAGACTCAACCCAAAACTGCTAAACAATAACTGTTATAGTATTAATTCTGTACTCATGAAAATTCTGTACATAAATTAATTTGTCACAAGGAATTTGTGAACAAAAGGAGTTGTCACCTAATACCTGTAAGTATGCTATGTTCGGATCACCAGAATGCAATCTGATGTGAGGTAGTTTAACTGATCTCACAAATATTTGCATGCAACTTTCATTGCATTCCACTGTTCATCTACTTTCAGAGGTGTACTCTTAGTACAATAGTCTAATTTGAATACATAGCATACATATATAACATTCACATATATAACTACTGTCCAATATAGCTCAATTTTCATCATTTTAGGTTTAATTTAAAAGTGTGCCTAAGAAATTAAAGGTCATTTTATGCTTAGTTTTTCCTATTTTTTTTTCATTCTGCATCATATATTTAAAATGAAAATAACTTTCCCTATTTCCATAACAAAAAGTGAATAGAGAAGAAAAAACAATTATTTGCAGAATGTAAAACCCTATGATAATTTGACAGACTTTAATTAAAGCAGTCTACTGCACTGTGCTCATAAGACACTGTATGAAATAAGCTCTTATTTGTTAGGAAACACCATACTCCTTATTGATAAAGGACTTTGTAACTGATTTAGAAGCATGGAATTTATATTTCCTTTGAAAGGGAACAGATAAAAAAAACAGCTCTCTTTGAACTTAATTTTAAGAAAGTGAACAGTTGACAATACAAACAAGTTTGCAATAACAGTACAACAATTTAGCATTTTGTGTACATATAGTATCTAAGAATCACTCTGTTCTTTATTAACTTGATTTATCATTCTGATGCTTCCTTAACATAAGTGATTATTTAGATGATGTACAGGCTAACTGAGAATTTATGAATTTTACAATCCTTTTGCTTAGAACCTGGAGGTATACTGAAGAGGGATTCTGGAAACCTAATTTATATTTGGCTACTGGAAACACTCACCTTTAGTATTGTTTTATGAATCTGTATTTTACACCCATGCTTTCTGTGATCTGATCAAACAGTGGATTCAACCTATACCTATTTTGACACTTCTTTTCAAATGTCTGATAAACTGGTAACAGCACTTCTCTTTTGTCATCTGATATTT